>OY821764.1:8744928-8832334 GCA_963682095.1 Potentilla sterilis
TTTTTTAGGGACGAAAGAAAAAATCGTCGGCCATTCTTGTGGAATAACCGACGATTTTTTAATTTTAGCCACGAAAGAAAAAATCGTCGGCCATTCTTGGGAATAGCCGACGAAAATAGTATGTCGTCGGCCGTTTTTTTTTTTTCGTCGGTAAAGGTCTTTTTTCTGGTAGTGCTGGTGCTTTCTTTACAATGTCAAAATCCTTCAGTACAAGTTTCTCCTGTAACAAATTTCATCAATAAGAAACACTGTGTTGGCATTAATAGTCCATTAACGGTATGATTCAGTACCTGAATATAGACATCAAATTAATATCCGTCTTCCAACACTTTGATAAGATTTATTGCCTCAGATTATTATGTCCGCAAATGTACACATCTTTATGGTCTTCATCATAGTTGAAGGGCAGTGCCACTAACTTGAATGCCCTGTACTTGCCAACATTGTTCAAATGTTCATTCTCCTTCTGACAAGACCCGAACCAGATTTCACCTTGAAACCCGGATAAGGCCCTGCGGGACCACCTTAAAACTAACTCTATCGATAAATCGATAAGTTAATCTTAAGATGTACAACCCTAAAACCTGCAACAACCAAAACACTTCTAAAATACAGTTCCATCCGTAACACCTGGAGCCACCTGCTCCCCAAATCACAACAACCGCTACAAATAAATACAAAATCTAATTCAACTGGCTCACAGGTAATAAGAGAAATTTAACAAAATGAACTGGAATCACAAATGGAAATATAACAAGAAACATAATATGAAAATAAAAGAATAAGGGATCACAGATCCCACCTAGCGGAAGCGACAATGATGATGACTATGCCTCGACTCCGAGTACTCTTGACCTCTGATCACTACTCTGCACACTGGGCGATTTTAAAACGAAGGGCCCAGGGGAAAGTAAATTAAAAACGTTAGAGTGAGTGGATAAAAATAAAACAATTTAATATAATACTTTAATTGAAACTATCATATTACTTTCCCAATAATTTAGAAATAAAACCACTTTGCATGCCTTTAATAAAACGTCCCACGTTTTAAGAAAATCGTATTTAAAAATCAGCCCCGCTGATATATCAAATAAACAAATAATACTTTTGTTTATATTTGTATTTCAAAACGAAATATTTTTGAAAATCAATTAATAATATTTCACTACCAATCTCATTGGTCATATAAAAACCCAACCCTGCTGGTTCGGGAATTTATTAAATTATAGAAAGTTTCATAGAGAAAATATTCCCGAAAACCAAATAATATAAAATCATGACCAATCCCATTGGTCATATAATAGAATAGGGGAACGTCATTACCACCATTTAATAGTAGCCTCCAAGACTAAGGGTCGAGCCTCCAAGACTCTCTATAGCGTCCCATGCTATGCCCGTACACGTCGACCACTGAGCGTAAATCTGACCTATGTGGTCAAGTCGTCACCTCGCATGGGCTCAGGCGACTAAGCTAGCTAGCATCAATATATATCTGGACCCTGATATGGTGAAAATTCGAAAACAAAACCGAAAGTACGCTTCCCCTTATATATCATAAATCTGTACGGTCCCCGACCGCACATCTAAGGCTTATAATAATCATTAGTAGAATAGCCTCGAAATATACTCATACATATTCGACATATCCAACATGCCGTAAAATAATATCGAAAATTATATTTATAACGTCGACATGTCTCACATGTCGAAAATCATAAATAACAAAAATATAAAATCCCCGGAAATCTCATTTCCGGTCACTACCATTAATTAAAACTTATTCAACATAATCAATTATAAATAATTAAAACATAAATTATAACAGAAGTATATGAATTATCGATTTTCGATAATTCATATCATGCTTACGAACTCATTTAATTAAATAAATTGCATTTCAATAAAACGTAATTGCATGCATTTATTTTAAAATAAAATTCACTCACAGTACGGCCGAGCGTGCCACTATTCCTCGCTCTCATTACGTCGAGTAATTTCTCGACCTGTAACAGAGACGTAATAAAAAAAAATATCTCAGAACTCGAAACTTGATCATAAAGTGAAATTTACGACGTCCTCACTCGTCCGAATAACCCCATTTAAATTATCGTTATCGGTATTGGAGTTACGTCTCAAATACCAAAACCATTTACGTCTCAAAATTACTCAGGGCACCCATCTCGAGTCCGATCAATCCATTTTCTGATTATTTCGTCGTAAAACCATTGTAATTAGCTTTTAACCTTTTTACGGTAGGTCAACAATAATAATCCAAGGTCAAACAGTAATTATTCTAGGTCAAACAGTAATTCTGAAAGTCAAACAGTAAATGGTTAAAATCCAATTACTATTTACCATTTACTGTTTACTATTTTCTTTACTGTTTTACCATTTACTGTTTTACCGTTTACTATTCACTTTTTACCGTTTTACTTTTACTATTTACCCATCTTCAACCTCCCACCGCCGGCAGCTCCGCCTCTAAGGCTAAAAACACCACCAAATCAACCCAAATTCACCCAACATCATCGCCACCATCTCAGGGACTCATTCCCATCGTCCCCGCTGCTAAAAACAGGCCCAGCCGCCGCAAACGACGGCTGATACGGCGGCCCGAAACTCCACCATATTCAATTTTCATCAATTTCGATCAATTAAACATCAAATCACTCCCAATCTACTCTAAACAACGTCCTAAGCTTGAATTCAACCTCCAAATCCACCAAAAACACCAAAATCACAACCTCCGCCGAAATCACAAAAACCCTAGAATTTCAAAACCCAAATTCTCTTTACCTGCTACGAATTGGTTCGATTCCTTTCATGGACGTGTTGCACAAGTCGATGCCTTCAATTTCCCCCAAGAATCGGGTGGAATCTTGGCCGGAGGAGGGAGAACTAGCTCAACTGGGCTTGAAGTTCTTGGGCTGGAATCGGCCGAACGGCGGCGATTCCCAACGTGCCACCACCACAGACTTGAAGAGGAGGAGGTGACGGTCCAAACGGGACCGGTGGCGCATCGAACGGCGGCCGGACGGCGAAGAACCGAGGGCGGCGACCTGGTCGGCGCTGCTCGGGCCGAGTCGGGGAGAAAATAGAGAAAGAGAGGGGGAAAAAAAAAAGAAGAAAAAATGAAAGTTGCCTTTTTGGGAGATTTCATCCTCCGCTATTTATACTCGTCCAAAAATCGGACAATTTCCGATTTACATTGTAACTTTTTCGTATGAACTCCAAATTGAGCATGCTACGTGTCCACGAACTAGTTTCAACGTCTTCTACCTCGTCATGAAAAGACATCCTCGGTATAGTCAACTTATTTAAAAGTCAACTTTTAGAACTTTCAAATCGTAAAAACAATTTCCGAGGAGAAATAATAAAAGTAAAACAGTTAAACGGCAATTCTAAGTTCGGTCGTATCAATTCTCCCATCCTTATAAAAATTTCGTCCTCGAAATTTATGTACCTGCCAAAAGAGAAGGATGAGCACTGACATCTCACTACTTCTCTATTTTCTCAGGTAGCTAGTTCCCTTTATTTCATAAATTACCTCAAACAATTTAGTCCTCCCGATCAAGACTTTCAATTAACTGCTCCTTGACATTCAAATCTTTCTACAGTTTGATAGGTTGAGTTTTCAAGATATGCGAAGGATCGGCAATTACTCATGGAGTATAGACACATGGAAAAACGTCATGTATTTGGATAATTTTGAAGGTAGCTCTAACCGATAAGCTACCGGACCAATCTGCTCCGTAATCTCATGAAGGCCGATATATCTTGAGACTCAGGATCTCACCTCTATTATCAGCGTAACTTTCTCTCAAGGAGAGTTGTTCATCATAGTTACTCCTGGACTGCATCTCATAAGACTCAATAAATCCATGAGTGCATCTGAATAGACATCTCTGTCAATTCACCCATCCAAATGTGCAAGGCAGTGCGGAAATATCATCGAACCTATAAAGCTGCCTGCAACTCATTTCAGGTCCATAAAATAAATCACGATTCTCAATAAGATTTCATGGACTTAGGCATCACAGGGTCTAACAATCTCTCTCACTCACATCTCATCATGTCGACTTTGGGCGCGGAATACGCCATACATACAAATCACATAGGGATATCAAATCTCACACTAACACCTGCAAACGCCGCTAAGAACTTTGGTGTTCTACCTCTCAACTTTTGCCTGTTGTCACAACAATCAATAACGTCCCATCACTCGAACCGGAGAAAATACAAGTGTAAGCTATACTATGCTTTATCTCTCATATGCTCTCTGGACGAGTCCTCGATTTGTGCTCCTCGCACTAAAATAATCAGGACTGGTTTCAAATGAAACTGACTTATCAAAGTCCAATCTCGTCCATAGATAAAGCAACTCTCATAATTCACAACTCACAAAAGAGTGTGACCTGAAGCAGCTTCAAATGTGATACCCACAGAGGCTTCCAACTAGATACATCAGCTATCACTAATACCCAGATCCGATATGACATCAAGGAATCCTTCGGATGTCAAAATCAATTTTCATAACCGACGACTAACACTAGAACTGTTAAATCAATCATTAACAAAAACAACATTGCAACGAAAATCGAACTTCAGTATATAACCTTAAACTCGAGAGAAAACATCTTAAATACCAAAAGACTCGTTGCATTTTACAAAATAAACATCACAACCTGAGTTGCTCGAGCCAACAAATATTCAATATCCCCTAATAACTCGCATCAAAGAAAAGAAATCCTCGAGAAAGAAGATTCTCTAAACCTCAATTAGACTATAGAGGTTTCAGTCAAT
The DNA here is from genome assembly GCA_963682095.1 of Potentilla sterilis. Lineage (NCBI taxonomy): Eukaryota > Viridiplantae > Streptophyta > Magnoliopsida > Rosales > Rosaceae > Potentilla > Potentilla sterilis. The sequence continues at coordinate 8,749,732 of OY821764.1, forward strand.
ATCTCGTCCCACGAGAGCTGACATGAGAATAACCCAATCAATGATCTATTCAACGAAACCACCAACACGCATTATAGAACTTCTCAAGTCATCTCTGGATCAATAAGTGGTCCCACCACATTACGATCCCGAAAGAAATTCCCCCATTAACAAAACGTCGTTCAAATTATAAGAATATGCACTAGTCACATCACAACATTTCTTACACAAGCCTTGACTCGAAACACTACCTGAGTCAACAAGGAAACTCCTTTCCTGTAAGGCTATACTATAAGTGGCAAATAAAATACCTCGAACAAATCACCTGGCATTGCCCTGTAAAACCAGTAGGAAAACTAAATACTCGTGACTCATAATACTGTTCTCAAGATTCACTTTACTTAATGAAGTCACATGAGTTATTACTGTCCTCTGATTGAGTCACAGCATTCAATTCTTATTCCATGCTGCATCCAATGACTTCAATATCGCTAACCTCTTGGCGTTGAAATCTCTACCTCTACAATCACAACAATCTGGAATGCAACCATCCACATGCCTCACACACTTGTCAAAATAAGAACAAAGCCAATACCTTTGCTTGACAAGTGTTCTGCGACTAACGAAATAGTCAACATCAACATTCGCTGTCAACCATAAAATGTCCAAAAAAATCAAAAGATATTGCTACGACGGTAGCAGATAGAACTCCGACTCAACTATGGAAGATTACTGAAATAGCTCTAGAGTTTGAAAAATACTTCCTGGAAGTCACTGTTGGATTTCAATCCAACCACCACAGATAAGCATGTAACTTCAATCCGAACTAGTAGCCATTCACGGATCTTGAATCGGGATGACAGATCAAAAGTTATGATCCGTTGAAGTTCGAAGCAATTCCTCGAATAAGAAACACAAAAGAACGAAAGAAGTGGCCGATCAAATATAAATATAAATATTTATATAATAACCAGTCGATAAAAGACGTTTGTCGAATTCTGGTACAACTACCAGAATCTTCTCATCCGAATTACCGAGCTAACCATGCAATGGTCGAATAGATCCCCGATCTCGCTATTTCAAATATTCACCAGCTGCTTATACGATAAACTATGTGATCAGGCTTAACCACCTTTTACCATCACTCGATAATTCCATAGTCCAAAAAGACGATCTCACAATACTTATGCTGCTAAAATTCTCCATAGGCACCCAACTTCGATTCCATACTAATCTCCCAATGTTACCATGACTAGATCTTCAAATCTCTTTCCCCTCAAATACCACGTGTTTCAAAACAAAATATCTCACATCCGGGTAGCTATTTCAATTTCTAATTCTTCCTTTATCCAATCTTCCGACCAAGGTCGCTAAGAATTAGAATTATTTATAGCTCCCACAATCTCCTTATGGTGCTCCATTCCTTCTGTCATAACCGATATGTCCAAAATCAAAATAAGACGGTTATGAGATTCATAAAAACAACACATGTACACTGCCACTTAAATGTCCACTGACTCATTTTCTCCACATATGTCAAATCCATTGGTCAATCCATAAAATATAGCTGAAGAGTGGCTCTATCACCTACTCGTAACAATCTAAAATCACAGTCTGATTGTTACATAATCAATTTCCCCACTCATTTCAACAAGGTCGCAACAATGACAATCATCTCACTCTGGCCTTATCAACATTTCCAAAACCGATTCCTTAAATAGGCTGCTCAAGAACTAGGGCCAAACCCCTGCACACAACGAGAATAAGAGACCAAAGTCTCAATGTATAGCCCTCTTAGGAATAACACCTTCCTATCCCAAAAGAAATAGGGCCGAAACATCCGAGTTCCCAACTCGTAACTTGACGCTAAAACTACTGATAAGCGTCAAAGCACAACCGAATAGGTATAACCCACATACCTATTACGTACGCAGGGATAACATCCTAAGAGGTCGATGTACTCGAGGCATAGTCCAAGAGATACAACTCGATACCTGAAATATACTTTACATACTTAATAATGACAATAGCGCCAAGGAGCACGATGGGTATCCGCTGCAGTCGGATCCATCAGTCGGAGGTACTAAGCATTACTAAGCATATAAAATAACTGAATAGAATAGTACTCTACAGAGTACATAACAAGACACCAAAGAATCAAAGTCACACACTTAATGAACACACTAGCATCAATGTATATGATGGAAATTCGCCGCGGTCGGACCATCAATCCAAAATACTAGGCGTCATCAAGTATAAAAGATAACATGACTTAAGGAATGAAAGGACCTAATGCTCTGATACCAAACTGACAGGACCCGAACCAAATTTCACCCTAAAACCCGGATAAGGCCCTGCGGGGACCACCTTAAGACTAACTCTATCGATAAATCGATAAGTCAATCTTAAGATGGACAACCCTAAAACCTGCAACAACCAAAACACTTCTAAAATACAGTTCCATCCGTAACACCTGGAGCCACCTACTCCCCAAATCACAACAACCGCCACAAATAAATACAAAATCTAATTCAACTGGCTCACAAGTAAATCAGAGCAATCTAACAAAATGAACTGGAATCACAAATGGAAATATAACAAGAAACATAATATGAAAATAAAAGAATAAGGGTTCACAGATCCCACCTAGCGGAAGCGACAATGATGATGACTATGCCTCGACTCCGAGTACTCTTGACCTCTGATCACTACTCTGCACACTGGGCGATTTTAAAACGAAGGGCCCAGGGGAAAGTAAATTAAAAACGTTAGAGTGAGTGGATAAAAATAAAACAATTTAATATAATACTTTAATCGAAACTATCATATTACTTTCCCAATATTTTAGAAATAAAACCACATTGCATGCCTTTAATAAAACGTCCCACGTTTTAAGAAAATCGTATTTAAAAATCAGCCCCGCTGATATATCAAATAAACAAAGAAAACTTTTGTTTATATTTGTATTTCAAAACGAAATATTTTTGAAAATCAATTAATAATATTTCATGACCAATCCCATTGGTCATATAAAAACTCAGCCCCGCTGGTTCGGGAATTTATTAAATTACAGAAAGTCTCATAGAGAAAATATTCCCGAAAACCAAATAATATAAAATCATGACCAATCCCATTGGTCATATAATAGAATAGGGGAACGTCATTACCACCATTTAATAGTAGCCTCCAAGACTAAGGGTCGAGCCTCCAAGACTAAGGGTCGAGCCTCCAAGACTCTCTATAGCGTCCCACGCTATGCCCGTACACGTCGACCACCGAGCGTGAATCTGACCTATGTGGTCAAGTCGTCACCTCGCATGGGCTCAGGCGACTAAGCTAGCTAGCATCAATATATATCTGGACCCTGATATGGTGAAAATCCGAAAACAAAACCGAAAGTACGCTTCCCGTTATATATCATAAATCCGTACGGTCCCCGACCGCACATCTGAGGCTTATAATAATCATTAGTATAATAGCCTCGAAATATACTCATACATATCCGACATATCCAACATGCCGTAAAATAATATCGAAAATTATATTTATAACGTCGACATGTCTCACATGTCGAAAATCATAAATAACGAAAATATTAAATCCCCGGAAATCTCATTTCCGATCACTACCTTTAATTAAAACTTATTCAACATAATCAATTATAAATAATTAAAACATACCATTTTCGGAAACCTTGTTTCCGGAGAAAATCACATATTACCAAAATAGTAGTAAAAGCAAAACCCTAAAACCATATTTCTTTCAATATATGAAATCAACAATTATAACAGAAGTATATGAATTATCGATTTTCGATAATTCATATCATGCTTACGAACTCATTTAATTAAATAAATTGCATTTTAATAAAACGTAATTGCATGTATTTATTTTAAAATAAAATCCACTCACAGTACGGCCGAGCGTGCCGCTATTCCTCGCTCTCATTACGTTGAGTAATTTCTCGACCTGTAACAGAGACGTAATAAAAAAAAAATCTCAGAACTCGAAATTTGATTATAAAGTGAAATTTACGAGGTCCTCACTCGTCCGAATAACCCCATTTAAATTATCGTTATCGGTATTGGAGTTACGTCTCAAATACCGAAACCATTTACGTCTCAAAATTACTCAGGACACCCATCCCGAGTCCGATCAATCCCTTTTCTGATTATTTCGTCGTAAAACCATTTTAATTAGCTTTTAACCTTTTTACGGTAAGTCAACAGTAATAATCCAAGGTCAAACAGTAATTATTCTAGGTCAAACAGTAATTCTGAAAGTCAAACAGTAAATGGTTAAAATCCAATTACTATTTACTGTTTACTGTTTACTATTTTATTTTACTGTTTTACCATTTATTGATTTACCGTTTACTATTCACTTTTTACCGTTTTACTTTTAGTATTTACCCATCTTCAACCTCCCGCCGCCAGCAGCAGCAGTGTCGCCGCCGGCAGCTCCGCCACCAAGGCTAAAAACACCACCAAATCAACCCAAATTCACCCAACATCATCGCCACCATCTCAGGGACTCATTACCTGCTACGAATTGGTTCGATTCCTTTCATGGACGTGTTGCACAAGTCGAGGCCTTCAATTCCCCCCAAGAATCGGGTGGAATCTTGACCGGAGGAGGGAGAACCAACCCAACTGGGCTTGAAGTTCTTGGGTAGGAATCGGCCGAACGGCGGCGATTCCCACCGTGCCACCACCACAAACTTGAAGAGGAGGAGGAGACGGTCCAAACGGGACCGGTGGCGCAGCGAACGGCGGCCGGACGGCGAAGAACTGAGGGCGGTGACCCGGTCGGCGCTGCTCGGGCCTAGTCGGGGAGAAAAGAGAGAAAGAGAGGGAAAAAAAAAGAAAAAGAAAAGAAAAGAAGAAAAAATGAAAGTTGCCTTTTCGGGAAATTTCATCCTCCGCTATTTATACTCGTCCAAAAATCAGACAATTTTCGATTTACATCGTAACTTTTTGGTACGAACTCCAAATTGAGCATGCTACGTGTCCACGAACTCATTTCAACGTCTTCTACCTCGTCATGAAAAGACATCCTCGGTCGAGTCAACTTATTTAAAAGTCAACCTTTAGAACTTTCAAATCGTAAAAACAATTCCTGAGGAGAAATAATAAAAGTAAAACAGTTAAACGGCAATTCTAGGTTCGGGTCGTATCACCTTCCCTTTACACAATGCCATGAAATGATATGAATCTGATCTCTCTATCTCAAACCAATCTAATGTTGTCTTATGAGTCGATCTTGTGCCTTTCTTTACTCATTTCATAATTATCATTTGGTTATAATTATATTATATATTTCCATCACATTACTATTATAAGTGTTATGATTTGGTTATGTGAATTTGGTTTTGGTTGACGCTGCAGAGGTGTTTGATATGGCGATGGGGGAGAAGGTGAAAGGGCGGAACCCTGAGAAGCTCGGCATCATCACGGGCACAAAAACCCAGTATTTGAAGATGATGAACAACAACCAGCCTCTAAAAGTTGAGTACGCCGAAGAGCACAAGGGTCCGCGCCTCTTGAAGTGGAGGACTTTGATGTCCCGAGACATCGGGATTCTCGTCCGGACCAAAGTCTCGATGCTTGCGCCTTCCTTTGCAGAGCTGGATGAGGATCATCAGGATGCATTGACCACTTATATGGAGGTAAAGCATTATTTTACAATAATTTCGTAAAACCAATTAACATACCACATTATCTACTAATATGTTATTTCTGATGAATTTTTTGAATTGGTTTTTACTAAACGCTTTATGACCTCCCTCCCACCGAGACAGGCATGTGGAAATACATCGACGAGACCGCTTCTAAGATTTACAAGGATTGAAAGTATGACTGCCATACTCACTACGTTGAGGTATCAAAGGCGACGCCGGCAGAATTCATCCACCAACCTGAGCAGTGGGAGTACCTCAAAGTTCACTTTGAGGACGGCGATTATAAGGTAATGGAAATTAATTACAGGTTTTTGCATTTCATATAATGTCGTAATTCTCATATGAAATATTTTAATATATATTCGTACGGTTCTTTGCAGAGGATGTGTACCCGAAACGCCGCTAACCGGAACAAGGGAAAGGAGAAGGGGTACGCAATCAACCATCACTCTGGCACCACTCCCTACAGCTACCGGGTCGTTGCGAATGAGGCGAAAGAGCATCTAGCCCCTATACTGCAGACAGTCTGCGATGTTTACCAACCATCGCAGAATGTGCAGGAGAACGTGGTGACTGACTTCCCTATTTGCTTGTGATTTCAGTTTTTTTAAATTAAAATATATAATAACCCTAATCTATTCGACTTGTTTTTATTTGCAGGCAGCGGTCAAGAGGAAGATTGATGAGCTGTGTGCTAGCCGAGCGACTGATGAAGCTGGCGGCAGTCAGCTGACGGGCCCCGTTCCAGTTCCCGTTGAGGAGCAGATGGCTGTAGTCGAGAAGAAGCTGGGTGGGAAGCTGGGGACGAGGGTCCGAGGTAATTTTTTTTTACACCTAAATCTTTTACAAGTTTTAGTTTTTAGATTTTAATTTGACTTATGTTTTTCTTTTACCATTTCTGGAGAGCTAGGGGGTGCATTAAGACGCTAGCCAAAACCAAGAGGCGGTGCACGCGTGTCCCGCAAAGATGACGATTTGAGGAGCAAGCTAGCAGTCATACACGAAGAGAATGCAGACCTGAAGCGGCGTATGGCACAGATGGAGGCTTATAACGTCCAAGCTTTCATGGAGGCCCAAGGCAATCCGGGTGACAATGCCGCCGCAACAGCTCCAGTCGCCGATATATCCTCATGTGCTTCATTACCTATCCCCGATGATGACCTTGATTAGTACCCTTTTTTTTCTTTGTACATTATTGTAGCTTGTTGGATATTGTAGTACATTCCCGAGGATTATCGTACATTGTAATTATGTAACATATTGTAGCTTTGAATGAAATTTACGTATTTATAGTGTTTGTGTTATGTTGGATATGTGATTTGAATGAAATGTATGTTGGATATGTGATTTGAATGAAATGTAGGTTCTAGATGTGAATGAAACCAGACCAGGATTCTGTTTTCCTTCTCCATAACAAACAATGAAGCGACGAACATTGATCATTGTTCGTCGCTTAGATTTGAATGCGACGACCAAAGTTCGTCGCTTCCTTTTTATCATCCCATATTTTCTCCTATTAAACATGAAATGAAGAGACGACTTTTGAATCAATGTTTGTCGCTAAAAACATGAGGCTATAACCAAATTTCGTCGCATGGAATTCCAAGAGACGAGGCAAAATTGGTCAATGCAGATTGAAAGCGACGAGTCAAAATCTGTCGCAAAAGATGGTAAGCGACGAGTCAAAAGTCGTTGCTCAAATATCGAGGCGACGACTATTGAATCATTATTTATCGCTTGGAATCGAAGCGACGAATCTGAAACGATGACCTCGAAGGGACGACTTGTTATCGGTAAGGTGTTGAAACGACGAGTTTTGTGACGAGGCGACGACAAAAAATCGTCGCTTCGGTTGTGACCCACAATAGTTCATGACTCGTGTATTTTGATATACTAAAGCTTCAATTCCCAGTTACGACAAAACACAACCCAAACAATATAATTAATGTTCTCCACGACTGATATCATCATCAACTTAGAAACAATCCCGACAGAGGCAAACATTTCTATATTAAATTAGGGTTCTATTATTAAATTAGGGTTCTATCTCTAGATTAAGATAATCTTCATCACCACCATTTAGCAAAGATACTGCTTGCGCCGTTCTTATTCCCTATTTCTTTATAAACTTGAATTAATTTATATGTTGGCACTACTGGGTTAATGGGGCACTAGCTATTTCGATCAGTCGGATAAAGCAGCAGCTTGCTTAAATAATAAGCTCTGATATCATTCCATTGACTGCAACATAAATAGCTAGGTATATGGTTCCCATCAAACAAAGATTACCATATATAGGTTTGGTAGATGATGATGAAACATCTAAATTTTTTTTCTTCAGGGTATCAACTCCAGGCGTTATATGCAGCTTATATATATATGGCAAGATAGATGAACCACTCCTGTAGGTTTATATATGTATATATGTACATAATCCGTGAATCATAGCTATTCTGTAAATAAAGAGATAGATTATATGTATATATAGATGCTGAGATCGATCCAACAGCTACCATTAGTCATCCGATATGGCCACAATCACTACCAGAAAAGGCCTTATAGCCGACGAGGCCATCTCGTCGGCCGTTACCATTAATTCGTCGGCTATAGTCATAGCCGACGAAGTATCGTCGGCTATAGTCTCGTCGGGACTGCTCCGTCGGCTATACTATAGCCGACGACACGAGGCGTAAGTCGTCGGCTTATAAACCGCGGGGTATAGCCGACGAATAAAGCGTCGTCGGCTATACTTCGAACATTGCCGACGACAAGATCGTCGGCTTCAACAATTACGTAATTGCCCCTAAACCGAAGTATAGCCGACGACACTATCGTTGGCTATACGTCCAATATAGCCGACGACACTATCGTCGGCCATAACAATTGCCGGTACCAGGAACGGCTTTTTTTTTGCCTGAAGCCGGGAGGGTATAGCCGACGACATATGGTAAACATCGTCGGCTATAGCCATTATAGCCGACGAAATAATGACAATATCGTCGGCTATAGCCATTATAGCCGACGAAATAATGACAATATCGTCGGCTATAACCCCTAAATATTTAAAAAAATTTAAAAATTTAACTCGGGCCCAATTTCACTTCGTCTTCGGTTTGGCTGCAGAAAATGCACAAACAAACATCCAAATATCCAACAAATATCCACATCAATCCATCCCTAATATCCTACATACTGTACAAATTAACCCACTATCTACTCATCATCACCCCCTAAACGCGTAGCGTCGTCGACCGGATCGTTCGAGTTCCGGTGGCTATGGCTATCCTGATCGGCTGGCGTACTCCGATGCGGGGGGGGAGTGGGGACGACGAACTGGGGCATCTGTGGCGGAGGCGGGGGCTGGAGTCCAGCCTGCTGGGCCTCCCAAGACTGCTGCATCCATCGGTACATCTCCGCCACAGATGCGTCTCTGGCCTGCTGCGCCGAAGCCTCCACGGCCCTCGCCAACTCCGCCTGCTGGAGCGCCTCCACCGCCCTCGCCAACTCCGCCTGAGTCCTCTGCAGCTGCGTCTGCAAGTCTCCTCTCGTCGAAGCCGCACGCTGCGTGCTGGGATTGGCCGGCGTGTACTTGAGAACCCCATCTCCCGCCGCGCCTAGGCCTCTCTGGTAGAAGTAGTTGTTCCCCGTCCCTACCGCCGCGTGCATGATCTGAGAGGCCAAGCGCGGCTCAAGGGTGTCGATCGTGGAGGCAAACTCCGCGATCGCCTCGTCGGACGCCCCGTCTCCCAGGGTGTCTCGCGCGATCCCGAAGGTGATCACGTCGGTCTCCGCATCGATTTCCGCCTAATTGACAAGAAAATATAATAAACGAATTAAAAAAAATATATATAAATTAATTTAATGAAACACTTTTATTGAAGATGGGCGAATACTTACCACTTGGTCGGGACGCCCCGGATACATCTGCGCATGAATCCACGACAACGGCCTCAGCGGTCGGTCCCTCCTCGCCATCTCTGCCCACTGCCTCCAGGAGCGGGCGCCGCCGTGGTGGGGGTGCTCGTTCCTCCTGCGGTTGTCGCTGTTCATCCGCGAGATTTTCTGTATTATAAGAACGAACATATAAACGCAAATATAAATTAGTAACTAAATTAAAATATTACTAACTAACCAAAATAAAATTATTAACTAATTTAGTTACTAACTAATTTAATTTAATTAGTAACTACTTAACTAACTAATTTAATTTAGTAACTAACTAACTTACTAACTACCTAATTTAATTTAATTTAATTTAATTTAGTAACGAACTAACTAACTACGTAACTAACCAACTAACTTAATTTAATAACTAACTAACTAACTAATTAATTTAATTAAGTAACTACGTAATTTAATTATTAAATAACATTAAAAAGTTATATACTAGCAGGCTAAATTTTCTTACCGAGACCCTGTCGCTCCCGAAGTAGGCTACCAGCCATAGCCACTCGTACTCCCTGTACCGGAACTCGTGGGGGGTTGCACCTCGCCCCAAGCGCTGCTCCACATGGTACGTCCTGTAGTGCGTGGACAGCTCGTTCTTCCACTCGGAGTACCTATATTAACAAAACACAACTGTTAGATATATTCGTACACTGCCAATAAATATATTTATACAAAAAAAAGCAAAACACATAACCTGTTCTTCAGTTGCTCGTCTCTCCACCAGTCCAAGGTAGGATGGACTCTAAACCATTGCTGCAATATTATAAATTAATTAGAAAATATTTTTATATAGTTATAAGGACTGAATTCATAAATCTTTATTTTCTATAATAAAAATCATATTTAACTCACCGACAGTGCATTGTACACTCGCGCCTTGATCTCATCGGGCACAGAGCCCCAGTCGGGCCACAACAGTGGGACCCTGTCCCGCACGAGCATGCCCGTCGCGTTGATGTACTTGGTGGTGGTGTCTCTCCGCTCAATCGGGCGTCCATCCTCACCGGGACCGGGCAGGATCTCTCTGATCCCACCGGCCAGCTCCCTCTCCAGGGTCGACATGTTCGCTGGCCCTCTAGTCCGTCTCGTCCCCGCGGGTTTATTGACGAGGACGCCTGTTTCATAATTAAAATGAATACATAGTTAAATAATTATTTAAACTAACTAATTAAATAATTAATTAAACAATCTAAATAATTAATTAAACTAACCAATTACCTGCGTCGTTGTACTGCTTGTCCTTCTCACGAACGGCCCACAGGCCGCGGCAATCCTCTGAGTCGAAAGGACTGTAGAAGTAGGCCTCCTCCCAGGGAATCTCGTGGGGCCGGTCGTGCCTCCAAATCTGCCTCCCCCTGGCGTCGTACTCAGGGATGGCAGGGAGGAACTGGACCATGTACATCCCCGATGGCGGAGACATACGGGGCGTGGACCCTGAGGGGCCTGCTCCCTCTGACGGTGGGCCCCGTAGCTGTGGACGCTGTCGCTGTGGGGGGACAGGGAGCATCTCTGGAGGGTCCAGATCGGCGCGCGGTGGGGTCGGCTGCCGATCCTGGAACAGTGCTGAAGTGCACTGGGGTCTGGTGGCTCTGCGTGCTCCTCCGACACTCGAGTCAGGGCCCGCTCCCGTCGACTCATACGAGGAGCCCCCACGTGGATCGCTCGGAGTCAATCCCATCAACGTCTCCTCTCGTCGACTCATAGGCCGGCCTAGGCCCCGACGACCGCTGGATCCGCTCCCCCCACGGCTGGATCCTGCCTGAGCGTCGGGGTCGCTCTCGGTCCGTCTGCCAAGCCATCGGTCTACAAAGCGCCGGTTTCCTGCACAATTAGTATATAAATTCCATAAATTGCACAAAAATTCCACAAAAAAATTAAAAACTTCATTCAATGTATATATACCTAATTATATATATACGTACCTAAATATATTTATACCTAATTATATATATATACACCTAATTATATATATACATAACTATATTTATACCTAATTATATATATATATATATATATATATATTCCGAAAAATATATATATATATATATATATCGTCCTAAAAATTAAAAAAAATATTTATACCTAATTATATATAAATTAGTATACTAGTATATAAATTCAACAAAATTCCACAATTAGTATATAAAAACCGTAAATTTAACAAAAAATCCACAATATTAGTATATAAATTCCACAAAATTAACAAATTTAACAAAAAATCCACACAATTCCATAAATTTCACAAAAACCCTAAATTCCACAAAAAATTCACAAAAACCCTAAAATTCACAAAATTCGACAAAATTAATAAAAACCCTAAATGAGGCTCAATCGGGACTACCTGACATGGTGGTGCAGTCTGGACGAGGACCGGTGGTGCGGTGCGGCGGCGACGGCGGCAGGGGCGGCTGCGGCAGGGGCGGCTGCGGCAGGGGCAGCTGCGGCTAGGGGCGGCTGCAGCAGGGGCGGGCAGGGGCGGCTGCGGCAGGGGCGGGTAGGGGAGGCTGCGGCAGGGCGGCTAGGGCGGCTCGGGCGGCTCCGGCAGGGGCTTTCGGGTCGGGGAGGGCTCGGGAAGGAGGGGGCCGGGGCGGGGAGGAATCGGGTGGGGCCGGGGAGGGTCGATCGGCGTCGGGGAGGCTCCGTCGTGGTCGGTCGGCGTCGGGGAGGGGTGGGGAACGATTGGGCAATTTTGGTTCTAAGCAGAAAATGAGGGAGAGGCGCCTAGGGCTCGGTTTAAATCGACGGATTATAGCCGACGATTTAATTTTAATTCGTCGGCTATAGTCATAGCCGACGAAATTCGTCGGCTATACTCTTACGGGCCGGGCCGAAATCCGGGCCGGGCCGAAGTTGGGCTTTGCGGGCCGGTTATAGCCGACGAAGTTAGGTATATCGTCGGCTATAATATGCATATCGTCGGCTATAATATGAATCTCGTCGGCTATACTTTACGCTCTCAGCAGCCGTCAGATCTCGCCCATCCAACGGCGGACAATGAAACGGCGCGGATCGCAAGAGTTTAGCCGACGAGGTTAAGTATTTCGTCGGCTATTCCCTGGTCAACTTTTGGTCAAACCTCTAAACGCTTTAAAACGGCCATTGACCCATCTAAATGACGTTTTTTGGCCTGACCTTCAACAGAGAATAGTTTCAAATCGATGCGACGCAACTAACCGTATAAAAATTTTCCTCCAAACATTTACCGACCGTCAGGCTACCCATAGGAAAACGGAAGTAAAAAACACCTAACCGCAACATTCGGCACACAGATTTTGTCGGAATATTCCCATTTTTCAACTGTAGTCGTATTTCAATATTTCGGTCGTATCTTATTTCACGACACTTTTGTATTTGAACGGTCTACGTATGGTAACTATTTGAAACTATACATTCACTTAAACACTTAGTAAATAAGTTAAGGAACATTAGTGCATATGTTCCGATTTCGAATCTAAAAGTTTGGAAAATCTATTCCAACCGTCAGATATCACCGTTAAGATTAAATACATGTATGAAAAAAAATCCAACTACATCTGACAACGTTAAAGGCTCGATCGGGACGGTCAAACTTTTGGTCAAACCTCTAAACGCTTTAAAACGGCAATTGGCCCGTCTAAATGACGTGTTTTGGCCTGACCTTCAACAGAGAATAGTTTCAAATCGATGCGACGCAACTAACCGTATAAAAATTTTCCTCCAAATATTTACCGACCGTCAGGCTACCCATAGGAAAACGGAAGTAAAAAACACCTAACCGCAACATTCGGCACACAGATTTTGTCGGAATATTCCCATTTTTCAACCGTAGTCGTATTTCAATATTTCGGTCGTATCTTATTTCACGACACTTTTGCATTTGAACGGTCTACGTATGGTAACTATTTGAAACTATACATTCACTTAAACACTTGGTAAATAAGTTAAGGAACATTAGTGCATATGTTCCGATTTCGAATCTAAAAGTTTGGAAAATCTATTCCAACCGTCAGATATCACCGTTAAGATTAAATACATGTATGAAAAAAAATCCAACTACATCTGACAACGTTAAAGGCTCGATCGGAACGGTCAAACTTTTGGTCAAACCTCTAAACGCTTTAAAACGGCAATTGGCCCGTCTAAATGACGTGTTTTGGCCTGACCTTCAACAGAGAATAGTTTCAAATCGATGCGACGCAACTAACCGTATAAAAATTTTCCTCCAAATATTTACCGACCGTCAGGCTACCCATAGGAAAACGGAAGTAAAAAACACCTAACCGCAACATTCGGCACACAGATTTTGTCGGAATCTTCCCATTTTTCAACCGTAGTCGTATTTCAATATTTCGGTCGTATCTTATTTCACGACACTTTTGCATTTGAACGGTCTACGTATGGTTTCGGTCAATATACTTTAGCCGACGACTTGCAAGTTGTCGGCTACAGTATAGCCGACGAATTGTAAGTCGTCGGCTACAGTATGGGCATTATAGCCGACGAATTATGGTCCATTTCGTCAGCTATAATGCTGATGTTTCTGAAAATTTGCCATTTAGGGCCTGAAAATTGCCTATTTCACCTGATAAATTCCTGAATATCGCACAAACAATTCAATACAATTTCCCAAAAATTCGGAAAACGGTAATTAAGGACAAAAATTTTTTTCATACATGCATGCACCTTTGTACACAAATACATACATAAATAGTATACTAAGGATGATAATCAGAATCATCCTCATCACTTGAGTCAGACGTAGTATAGTAGTTAATATCTGGCAACCGGTGCTCGTACTCGTCGTCTGAGTCATCGTCTGCCTGATATAGACGATTCGGATTAACATCATACATGGGCACCTGACCCCTAGGAAGTCGAACCACTCTGCCCGGCGTCACATTATTATCGCGGATGGTGGAGGATTCTGGAATGTCGCCGACGTCCGGCTCTTGGTATGCGGTCGCTTCTTGACACTCTGTGCTCACACCAAGTGTGGTAGCACTGTATATGTCTCGCTGAGACACATGGTTAACTACCTTCCACGTGCCTTTGTTCAAAGGATCGTCAAGATAAAAGACCTTTTTGGCCGCTGTGGCGAAAACAAAGGGGTCGTCTTCATACACACTAGTGGCGGTATTCACCGAAAGTATGCCGTACTGATCGATCCGTATGCGGTGCGGCCTAGTATCAAACCATCGACACTTGAACAAGTGGACTTTCATGCGGTTCCCATAAATGAGTTCAACAACTGACTGTAGGACACCGTAAAAATCCACGCCCCCCTCTGCACCATCCACCATCACCCCACAATTCTGTGTTTTGCGTTCCCCGTCTCTAGCTTCACATATATACTTAACGCCGTTGACATCACACATTGGGCGGACTGTGGAAGATATCGGCTTCATCGACAACAGCCTCAATTCCTCTGAGTAATTTGTATGACCACCACTCGCAGCCACTTGCATCAGCTGAAAAATATAACTCAAATCACTCGGTGTGTTTATGATTAAAGAATAGGGAACTGTAAAAGAAAGCCATCTAATATATATATTTATACACTTACCCATTGTGGAAAATAGTCTGCAAACGTCGTGTTGTGGTAGTCGACATCACCCCGAACTTCCTTGCAGTGAAGATGGTGACGTTTCCAATATTGTACCTCCGGACAGTTTATTAGAACCCACCAGTGGGCAATCCCTACCTCATGGTCAGGCAACTTGTCCACACCCTTTTTCTTGAAGCTTCCGTATGGTACAACAGAGTTGGCGACGATAGATAGGTTGAACTCGGGGTCATCTCGACTTGGATGTTGTGGGGGGTCCTCCATCGCTCCCAAGTACAACTTGGCGTACGTTACACACTCATGCGCAATGTAAGCTTCAGCAATACACCCCTCAGGCGCAGATTTATTGTGCACATATTTCTTGTAGTCTCCAAGTTGTCTGCAAGGTTAACAAGTGCATGTTAAGAGCATGCAACTTTTATTTAAAAACATGTATAAATCAAATTTATGAATAACATGTACCTTTCGATGGGATACATCCAAGTGTAGTGTACGGGACCGGTAAGCAACAATTGTTGGGGAAGATGGATCATCAGGTGAGGCATGATGTCAAAGAAGTTTGGGGGAAATATCCTCTCGAACTTGCACAAGATAAAAACGATTTCCTCATGCATTCTCATGAGGTCTGATTTTCTAACTTCTCTAGCGCATAACTTCTGGAAGAATCTTGACAATGCCACCAACGGCTCAACCACTTCATCCTCCAAGTACGCTCGAATGAAAATAGGGAAGAGGCGTTGAAGCAGTACATGGCAGTCGTGACTCTTCAATCCGTACATCTTGTTGTCTCGGTAGTTAACACACTTGCTTATGTTACCCGCATAGCCATAAGGATACCTGCATAGCCATTAACAACAATTAGATTTCATGCATATATAGTCGTCCAACAACAGATGGCGGATTCTTTAGGGAATACATGCCTAATAAAAAGTTACCTGACATTACTCAGCCATCCAAAGATTTCATGTTTCTGGTCCCTGGTGACGGTGTAAGGAGCTTGGGGCATTTTGCTCCTGCTCTCTCTCAACCACAAATGGTCCCGCAGTCCCATATTTCTCAGATCAACGCGTGCCTTGGGGGTGTCTTTTGTTTTCTTCTCCCAATTCAAAACTGTGTCAACCACGGCTTCACCCACGTTCTTCTCTATATGCATGACATCCAGGTAGTATCTGGTAGCCAACCTGGCCCAATAAGGAAGTTCCCATAAGATGCTCTTGTGTGACCAGAACCTATACCGATCCGGCCTCTCTGGAATCGTGCGCAACACATCGGGATGATTGCTAAGCGGACCAAAGTCATACTCATTCAACACTGCCAATATTTCCTCCCCTGTCCATTGCTCGGGTGCCCAGCCCCTTTCTTCAGTCCCATCAAAAGCCTGTGCATCGTCCCTAAATGGATGGTCATGCGGAAGCCAACGACGGTGACGCATCTGGACAATCTTGCTGCAATGAGGACTGGAGCAATCAACAGTCATGCACTCTGAACAAGCCCTGTAACCCCTGGTGACGCTGCCCGACAACATACCCCTCCCAGGAAAGTCACTGATCGTGCCAACAAGCATGGCATGCATCCGGAACATCTCATTTTTGAACCGGTCGTAGACCAGGTGGCCGTTCAGACTCAAGTACCGAAGCTCCTCAATTACGGGTCTCAAATACACATCGAGACACTTTCCCGGATAACCTGGGCCTGGAATCAACAATGTGAGCATGTTATATTCCTTCTTCATGCACATCCACGGTGGAAAGTTGTACGGAATCAAAATAACTGGCCACACACTGTACTGAAGCTCTTTCTTGCCAAAAGGGTTGAAACCGTCGGATGATAGCCCTAGCCAAACATTTCGAACCTCTGATGCAAATTCAGGAAACTCCAACACGTTCTTCTTCCAAGCCTCTCCGTCGGCGGGATGTCTAAGGGTGTCATCGTCAGGCACATTCCTCTCAGCCCACCATCTCATAGCTTCGGCCGTGAAAGCACACATGAACAACCGCTCAAGCCTATCAATCAGCGGGAAGTACCGAAGTATCTTCACAGCTTTCTTGTTCCCTTTAGGAGTGAACTTATACCGCTCTGTATTGCATAATGGGCAGTATTCAAGATCTGCAAGTCCTTCCCCGTAAAACAGAACGCAATCGTATCTGCATGCATGAATCTTGATGTAGGAAAGGCCGAGATCTTTAAGGATATGTCGCACCTTATGATGACTGGTAGGAAGCCGATGTCCGGGGGGCATCGCCCCACCCCATAGCCGAAGCCAATCATCAACCGATTTGACAGTGCCTTTGTTCTCCGTTTTGATCTTCATCACTCCCATGACAGATTCAAGGACAGTCTTACTGCATCCGGGGTACAACGGAGTCTGTTGCAATGCGATCAGGTTGTTGTACTTTTCCATACCACTTGTGTTGACCGGAGATCGGGGTAATGGCTCGAGTGGCTCAATATCAGGGAAACACTCCATCTCCGGAGGTGGGAGTTGCACATCTGGTGCTTCCTCAAAGACACCGCTCTCACGAGGAAACATATCGTTAATCCAGTTCGTTGTCGGATCATTGGAGGAACTCCCTCTCTCGGCAAATTGTCCATGATCATGACGACCCGCAAACTCTGGTTCACCGTGATAAATCCAATTAGTGTATAGGACCCAAAATCCATATCTAGCCAGGTGTTGCTCCACTGTCTCTATGGAAAACCGGTGTCGTGGGGTGGCACACTTGCACTTTTTACACGGACAATAATGAAGTGTAGTGTCTCCACAGTTAGCCATCACAAAATCCAGGAAACTCCTAACTCCATCATGATACGCCTGATCCCATCTTCCAAGGGTAATCCAACTCTTGTCCATCCTGTAAATTCAAGAAATAAATATAGCTATATATAGATATGTATATATGCACGTACTACGTACGTACGCACGTACTAATTAATTAAAAAATTCATCATTACACACACACACACATATATATATATATATACACATGCATCCCTAAATTAATTAAAACATCGTCAATCTCCCTAATTAATTAAACACAATGTATTTTTTATATATACCAACAATATATTTTTAATTACAATTAAATTAATTAATATATATATACATTTTTTCATCAAATTCATCTAAAATCACCTATAAATCAACAATCAATCACTAATCTTCAACAAAACTTCAATTCTATCTAACAAATACAACATATATATCAACCCATTAATAATCTCATCTCAACACATATATATATATATATCAAATTAATCACACATTTATTCTAATTAAACTCTAAATTAACACACCTCTGCATATAACCAACTAAATCAACACACACAGCAATATACGTACCTTTCAAGCTTATGGCCGAGGTTTTGGACGATTTCAGAGCGTTTTGGACGATTTCATCGACGAATGAGCTCCCTGATGCAGAAGGTCGATCTGATATAAGAGTTATAGCCGACGAATACCCTCCTCGTCGGCTATAACCAAAAACTTTTCGTCGGCTATAACTATTATAGCCGACGAATACCATCCTCGTCGGCTATAACCAAAAACGTTTCGTCGGCTATAGTTATAGCCGACGAATTGTCGGCAGTCGTCGGCTATAATATTATAGCCGACGATGTGGCCGACGAAATAGTAATTCGTCTGCTATAAGGGGTTATAGCCGACGAGATACTATTTCGTCGGCCGTTTTTTCCCATATCGTCGGCTATAACCCCTTTTCTGGTAGTGAATACCATAAAAGAAGAATAATGGCATGGCCACAATACCATAAAAGAAGAATAATGGCTATTTAGATATAAGTGGGTACGTGAGATTCCCTAACATGGGTAAAGCTTTGTTGTTGTCTACAGCTAGTGCAGTGTCTTCGATTAAATTAGAGCTCGACATATGACGGATCATCAGCATGGTTCATTTTTAATTTCGATTGATGATCATCTAGCTAGCTAGCTACGCCAAAGAAAAGAAATGAATATATATGAACACTACTGTGGGTCACAACCTACCTATAACAAGTCGTCACTTCGAGGTCGTCGCTTCAGATTCGTCGTTTCGATTCCAAGCGACAAATAATGATTCAATAGTCGTCGCCTCGATATTTCATTCAAATCACATATCCAACATACATTTCACTCAAATCACATATCCAACATAACACAAACACTATAAATACGTAAATTTCATTCAAAGCTACAATATGTTACATAATTACAATGTACGATAATCCTCGGGAATGTACTACAATATCCAACAAGCTACAATAATGTACAAAGAAAAAAAGGGTACTAATCAAGGTCATCATCGGGGATAGGTAATGAAGCACATGAGGATATATCGGCGACTGGAGCTGTTGCGGCGGCATTGTCACCCGGATTGCCTTGGGCCTCCATGAAAGCTTGGACGGTAGCCTCCATTTGTGCCATACGCCGCTTCAGGTCTGCATTCTCTTTGTGTACGACTGCTAGCTTGCTCCTCAAATCGTCATCTTTGCGGGACACGCGTGCACCGCCTCTTGGTTTTGGCTAGCATCATAATGCACCCCCTAGCTCTGCAGAAATGGTAAAAGAAAAACATAAGTCAAATTAAAATCTAAAAACTAAAACTTGTAAAAGATTTAGGTGTAAAAAAAATTTACCTTGGACCCTCGTCCCCAGCTTCCCACCCAGCTCCTTCTCGACTACAGCCATCTGCTCCTCGACGGGGACGGGAACGGGGCCCGTCAGTTGACTGCTGCCAGCTTCATCAGTCGCTCGGCTAGCACACAGCTCCTCCATCTTCCTCTTCACCGCTGTCTGTAAAAAATATTATCCAATATGTTTGTGTTAGTATAGTTTTTAATTCAAAAAAATAAAAATCAGAAACTAAAAACCAAACTCTTGCATCTAACTCGTCGTCACTCACCACTTTCTCCTGCGCATTCTGGGATGATTGATACACATTACAGACTGTCTGGAGGATAGGCGCTAGATGCCCTTTCTGCTCGTTTGCAGCGACCCGGTAGCTGTAGGGAGTAGTTCCGGAGTGGTGGTTGATTGCATACTCCTTTTCCTTTTCCTTGTTCCGGTTAGCGGCGTTCCGGGCACACATCGCCTGCAAAACAAAATACAAATATATAATTTGACAGGACCCGCCTTGGATTTCACCCTGAAATCCTGATAAGATCTTGCGGGGACCACCTTAAGACTAACTCTATCGATAAATTAATAAGTCAATCTTAAGATGGACAACCCTAAAACCTGTAACAACCAAAACACTTCTAAATTCTAGTTCCACCCGTAACACCTGGATCCACCCGCTTCCCAAACCATAACAACCGTCACAAGTAAACACAAAATCAAGTTCAATTTATACACAATTGACTCACAAGTAATCAGGACAACCTAATACAATGAACTGGAAATACAATTGAAATTAGAACAAGAACCTAGAGGAAGCGACAACGATGATAGCTATGCCTCGACTCCGAGTACTCTTGACCTCTGATAACTAGTCTGCACACTGGGCGATTTAAAACGAAGGGCCCAGGGGAAAGCTAGTAATTTAAAAACGTTAGAGTGAGTAGATAAAACAATATCGAATAATACTTTAAATAAAATGTATTATATCACTTTCCCAATATTTTATAATTGAAAAACACTATGCATGCATTTTCATTAAACGTCCCACGTTTCAGAAAAATCATAGTCATAAATCAGCCCCGCTAATATATCAAATGAACAAATAATATTTTCAAATGAAATTATTTTGAAAACCAATAATAACATATCACGACCAATCCCATTGGCCGAATCCCAAATCATTTTGTAGTAAAAACCCAGTCCCACTGGTATATCGAATAATCAAATAAAATATATCTGGACCAATCCCATTGACCCATTCCCAGATATTCTTGTAATAAAAATCCAGCCCCGCTGGTTCGGGAATTTATTAAATAATTGAAAGTCTCATAAGAGAAAATATTCCCGAAGCCAAGTATATAAAAATTATCACTGGGCCAATCCCATTGGCCGTTTACTAAACTTAAATAAAAATAGGGGAATGTTAACCACCATATAATAATGAGCCTCCAAGACTAAGGGTCAGAATCTCTCTTCTTCAAGACTCTAGAGCGTCCCACGCTACCTGTACTCGTCGACCACCGAGGTGAATTTGACCTATATGGTCAAGTCATCACCTCGCATGGGCTCAGGTGACCAAGCTAGCTAGCAATAAACATATATGGACCCTAGTATGGTGAAAAATCTGAAAACAAAACCGAAAACACACTTCCCCTATATATCATAAATCAGTACGGTTCCCAACCGCACATCGGAGGCTTATAAATATAATTAAATAGAACAATAGTCTCGAAGAAAATATACATCACCGGCATATCCCATATGCAGTAAAATAATCTAGAAAGAGAATATATGTATATAAAGCAACGACATGTCTCACATGTCGTGAAATTCATAAATAGTGAAATCGTAAAATTCTCAGAAATCTCATTTCCGGATAAATGTACGTACTATTAAAAATAGTCGTAAATATATAACTCAAATTCATATTTCACAAAAATATTAAATTCATAAATGGTTAAAATTCAATTACTATTTACCATTTACTGTTTACTGTTTCACCATTTACTTTTCACTTTTTACCGTGTTACTTTAACCTTTTACTGTTTCACTATTCACCATCTTAAACCTCTAGCAGCCGGAACAGTGGCGCCGCCGCCGGCAGCTCCGCCACAGGAGGCAAAAATTGCCTCCATTCGACTCCAAATTTTCACAGCAGTGTCGCTACCACCTCGAGAACTCATCCCCGTCACCTCCGCCGCCAAAAACACATGCAGCCGGAATCCCCAAACTCCAATTTCTCTAAAAATCAACCAATTCAGCACCAAATTACACTCAATCGACTCCAAACAATGTTCTAAACTCAATTCTAGCCTCCAATTACAACAAAAACATCAAAATCACAACCTCCACAAAAAATCACAAAAACCCTAAAAATTTGAAATCCTAATTTCTCCTTACCTGGTTCGAATCGGTTCAATTCCTTCCATGGACTTGTTGTACAAGTCGAGATCTTCCTTTCCCCCCTAAAATCGGGCCAAGAGCTGGCCGGACGAGGGAGGTCTGGTTCGATCGGTGGCGTTCGGTCTCGGGCATCGTACGGCCAAACAGGGGCGAACCACGCCGCGCCGCTTCCACAGACGTGAAGAGGAGGCCGGTGCGAATCGAACGGTACCCGTGCGGCGGTCCGGTTCGGCCGGACGGCGGAGGGTCGATGGAGGTCGGGCCGAGTCGGGGGAGAGGAGAGAGAAAGTAGAGAAAGAAGAAAAAGAAAGAAAAGAAAAAGAAAAAGAAAAAGAAATGGGGATTTCCCTTTCGGGAAATTTTCCTCCCGACTATTTATACTTGTCCAAAATCGGACAATTTCTGATTTTACATCATAACTTTTTCATACGAATTCCAAATTAAACGCGCTACGTGTCCACGAACTCGTTTCAACGTCTTCTACCTCGTCATGAAATAAAATCCTCGGTCGGGTCAACTTATTTAAAAGTCAACCTTTAGAATTTTCGAATCGTAAAAACAATTCCTGAAATGTAAAAATAAAAGATAAAACTGTCAAAAGGTAATTCGAGGTTCGGGTCGTATCATAATTAACATATTTCATATCAGAATAGGCATAAATTGTTATATGAAATGCGAGACCTTATAAATTAATATTCATTACCTTGTAATCGCCGTCCTCAAAGTGGACTTTGAGGTACTCCCACTGCTCAGGTCGGTGGATGAACTCTGCAGGCATCGCCTTTGATATCTCGACGTAGTGAGTATGGCAGTCGTACTTCCAATCCTTGTAAATCTTAGAAGCGGTCTCGTCGATGTATTTCCACATTTCTGTTTCGGTGGGAGGGAGGTCATAGAGCGTCTAGTAAAAAACAATTGAGAAAGATCATCAGAAATAACATATTAGTAGATAATGTGGTATGTTAATTGGTTTTACAAAATTATTGTAAAATAATGCTTTATCTCCAGATAAGTGGTCAAACAGTCCTGGTGCTCCTCATCCAGCTTTTCAAAAGAAGGCGCAAGCATCGGTACTTTGCTCTGGATGGCGCTCCCGATGTCTTGAGACATCAAAGTCCTCCAATTCAAGAGGCGCAGACCCTTGTGCTCTTCAGCGTACTCAACCTTCAGAGGCTAATTGTTGTTTAGGGTCTTCAAATACTGGGTCTTTGTGCCTGTGATGATGCCGAGTTTCTCCAAATTCCGCCTCTTCACCTTCTCCCCTGTTGTCATATAAACCAACTCTGCATATAAAGAAAACCAAATTATTGGATAGTACTGTACTAGAAGATATTTGGTATCATGATATCATCATCTCTGGAAACTAGAGGAATACAAACAGAAAAGAATGTCCAATTATGAAGAGGGAAAGAAACAAAATAAATTTCCAAAGTGGGTAGCTGAAAGCCTGAGATGCAAGCAAAACCTTAAGAACGTGAAAAATACAACCAAGAATTAGCCACATATTATAGGATAGTACTGTACGAGAAGATATTTTGTATAAGAAATTATTACTGTGGTCCAGAACTATTAGAAGCAGACAAGCTATGTGCTAAAAAGAAGTTCTCCAAGTTAAAATCATCCATTTGTAATGACTGTTTCAAATTCACTATCCCAGCATATATTACTCTCTGTCTCTTTAGTTTCTAGGCAGAATATAAAGCAAAAAACAATATTTACGGTAAGCTGTCTTAAGCCATTGCTGCTTTTCTTCATTTGGCAGATAGACCATTGTTGGATAGAGTTCAAGTAGAAGTAGTACATCAAGACAAGTTAAGCTTTAATGGAGAAGCTTCTTAATCCATATGATAAGAGTTGTCTTGTGTTAATTTTTACTAATTTTTCCACTTTTCTTTTCTTTTCAGTTTGTTTCTTCTGCTTCAGACTATATGTATAATGAATGTTGAACTCATGAGTAGCATTCATTGTGTTGCAGGTATATGAACTTCATAGGCTGTACCATATCCAGAAGTTATTGATGAACAGTTCAATAGGTATAAGCAGGCCTAAAGGTAACAAAAGAGAGAGTTGGGATTTACATAATGAGATCAGTTTCAGTCACCAACTGAATTATGAGCTGCAAAGGAAGAAATCAGAGAAAACCAAGAAGGAAAAACTCAATGTTGAAGACAAACCTAACCCTATCTTGTTTTGGTAATCTAATATGGAACAGGGTCCAGCATCATGTGGCTTTCAAATTATGTGATCCATAATCTACAAGAACTAATCAAGATTGAAGACAAGTGCATAGAAAAAGTGGGGTTAGTTCTATGGTGGACGATAATAATGCAGAATGGCTTTATAAACTTCCATATCTGGAAGCCTACGCATCGGAGTAGCAAGTAAACGCTAACCGGGGTTCATAGTATCAAGTGGTTAAAGGACTAGTCTCACTTCAAGATAATGAACCAACTTGCAGCAACAAAGCTTTCCAACAATTTTACGGTAGCATTCTCACAATAGCACAAAACCAGATGGCTAAATCTGCTTTCAATATCAAGCCCCCATTGTCTCTCATCCTAATCTGGTCTTCCACCACAGATATCTCTGTTTTATATGCTTCTAACTAGGGTATAACGAAAATTTGGTTTAACGAAAATCATGAAAAATCCCACTGGTTCAGCAAGGTTCTGTCATTGAGGCATTTTATCGAACATGTGGTGTGCATTATGTTAACCAAATCTTTCCCTGCATTTCCATAACAGTATTGAGGCAGAGAGACTGAAATGTGTGCCTAGAACAAGAGCATTGTTTAAGAATCAGTGTCTAAACCCTGTTTCACTCTACCAACAATTAAATGCAACACAAACGTGAATCTCTAAAACCTCCCTAAAAACCTATCAAAGCATTCATCTAACCACAAACAACATGTGTAGGTCTGAAATTTAAAATCGGAAAGACAAATTAAAATCGGAAAAAAAAAAACTTACCCGGCTCCTTAGGACCCCTCTTGGCCCTAATGCTTAAAGGAGCACCTTCCTCGCCTTCCACAGCGGCAGCTCCGGCGCCACCGCCACTGTCAGCGCCACCTCCAGCAGCTCTCAAGCCCGAACCCGAATGGTTGGTTTCTTCAAGAGACGGCATTGGTACCATCGTGCCCGCCACTAGTCTCGTCGTCGCAGAATCCACTGCCGCCACCGTCGGCGAATCCACTCTCGCCGTCGTCTCTGCCGCCGCGGCAGCCAATCTCGTTGCAACTTCGGCCGCCCTCCTCTCCCTTCTCGCCTCGAGCTGCTTCTTCCTCTGCTGGGCACTAGAACCTGGTGTCATTGATGAATTAAGGGGTTTTGTTTGGAATTGAGGGGTTTCGAGACAGAGATTAGGGGTTTCCAGGATAGTATGGGGGTTTTTGGTGAAGATGGAAATGAAGTAATTCGAAGGGATTGGGTTTTTGTTTAGGGTTTCGGGTTAGAGAGCGGGAAATCGCAGATTTTCAGAGTTTAAGGGTTTAGGAAATTAAAAACGCGCCAATGAGGAAGACGGAGCTGTCTGTGTTCATATAATCAGATACGAAGCGACAAACATAGAGACAAATAGTCACTACAATATCTGACTTACCTGAAGCGACGAACTTTGTCAAACCTCCTCGCTTCATATTTAAGTTAGCGACGAAAACTCAAATTTCGTCACTTCATATAATCTGAAGCGACGAAGATGAAACTCACTAGGTAACCTAGTAAGGTATAAGTTCGTCGCTTCATGTGATCTGAAGCGACGAAGTTGAACCTCACTAAGTAAACTAGTGAGGTATAAGTTCATCGCTTCATGTGATCTGAAGCGACGAAGTTGAACCTCACTAAGTAAACTAGTGAGGTATAAGTTCGTCACTTCATGTGATATGAAGCGACGAAGTTGGACCTCCCTAGGTTACCTAGTGAGGTACAAATTCGTCGCTTCAGATCACATGAAGCGACGAACTTATACCTCACTAGGTAACTTAGGGAGGTTCAACTTCGTCGCTTCAGAGCACTGAAGCGACGAACATTGGCAGACTTCGTCGCTTGATAATTTCAAGCGACAAATATTGTTCAATATTTGTCGCTTCAATGGAACTTAACAGATTAGTTAAGCTTATATGCATTTGTTTTTATTTAATTCGAATATTGTAAATATTTTTCAAAATTACAACAATAAATATATATCATCATCATATTACAACATGTACCATAATGAACTAGTAGTCTTCCTCTTCGTCGTCTCCGCCATTATCGTCTTCATCTTCCTCGTCCTCTTCAAATTCATCGCCACTGTCATCTTCCTCTTCCTCACCGTTTGATTCTTCATTCTGTTCGTGTACTTCTAAATCGAGTTGGAGATTAGATGCATCAATATGGTAAAATTGTATTGAACTTAGTGTGTCCTCTTGGTAAGACTCTGTGATTTGATTCCCTGAAGGAGGACTATTATCTTCTGTTGCAAGTACTTCGGCACTGTATACATTTCAGTGCGACATTTCTTGCACCACCTTCCAAGTACCACCCGCCGCAGGATCGTCCAAGTAGAACACTTGTTTTGTCTTGATAGCATGACAAAAAGGTGAATTCTCATATTAACTACTGTTTGTATCCACACATATCAGACCATGATCTACCTTGACGGTGTCAATTTCTTTGGCATCCTGATCGTTAGTGGTGTTGTGCCATATAACTTTGAACAACACGACCGACAAATTGTCTGGATAACATACCTCGACTACATAGTCAAGATGGCCATAGAACTGTTGGGACAGGTTTCCAACATTCGTGCTTAACATCACCCCGCTATTTTGAGTCACGAGCCTTTGATCTCTATCAAATGAGACATACTTGATACTGTTCACATAGCACACCTTATAAATCCGGGTGAATTGCTGACCTCGAGCCAATGACCATATTGCCCTGTTAAAATTAGGGTTTTCAGCATCATTTATTCTCATAGTAACTACTGTTTGTATCCACTAATATCAGACCATGATCTACCTTGACGGTGTCAATTTCTTCGGCATCGTGTCATCAGTAGTGTTGTGCCATATAACTTTGAACAACATGACCGACAAATTGTCTGGATAACATACCTCGACTACATAGTCAAGATGGCCATAGAAGTGTTGGTACAGGTTTCCAACGTTCGTGCTTAACATCACCCCGCTATTTTGAGTCATGAGCCTGTGATCTCTATCGAATGAGACATACTTGATACCGTTCAAATAGCACGCCTTATAAATCCGGGTGAATTGCAGACCTCAAGCCAATGACCATATTGCCCTGTTAAAATTAGGGTCTTCAGCATCATTTCTTCTCTTGGCCTGAAAAATAGATGGTGTTAGTTTTATACTATTTAGGGTTTAGGATCTTTGTACAAGAAAAAAAAATTCAATTTTCGTACAAATTTTAAGAACCATCGATGGAAACTCCTCCTCATGGGGCGCTCGTTGTAATCATCACCATGTTTCGCTATGTACATTTACAAATGAGCGTCCATGTAATATTGAGCTTCTTCTGTATCCGTCAAAATTTGCCAGTGAGCCTCAGCCGTTTCCTCCTCTGTTAACCTGATAGTTCTTGTGGTATCCATAATACACGGCTGAACTAACTGAGAAACACAACTAATATTCCATATTGGGGGATTGGGCTCTTCATG
This sequence comes from Potentilla sterilis, assembly GCA_963682095.1. NCBI lineage: Eukaryota > Viridiplantae > Streptophyta > Magnoliopsida > Rosales > Rosaceae > Potentilla > Potentilla sterilis. Next base: position 8,777,556 of record OY821764.1, read on the forward strand.
TTCTTCCAGTTGCAGATACGACTTACAGTACGTCACCAACTCCTATGACATGTACATTTCTGCAATACTCCCCTCCAGGTAACGTGTATTACTCATTGATTGTTTATAATCATCTAATTGCTTATAAAATGATGAATATGATTAGTGCATATATAAAGTTAGTGTAAATTTAGTTTTAACAAAAAGAAACATATTTGGTTAGTGCATATACCTTTCTGTTGGATACATCCATGTAAAATGCACTGGGCCTGTAAGCATAACTTGTTCGGGAAGGTGAACCATGAGGTGAACCATAGAGGTGAAGAAATGTGGAGGAAAAATTAAATCAACTCCAAATTGCAGAGAATGATCACTATCTCATCTTTCATCTGTTGGACATCTGCCTTCTTCAACTCCCTAGTACATAATTGATAGGAGCGCATTGTGCGACGATATTACATGCTTACGCCCTCGTTTATGCTTTGTTTAACCCTTATTTGTCTAAGATAGAGTCATAATTTAGTTTAGTGTTAATTTGGTAGAGTTTGGGAAAAATTGGTTAAGAATCCGAAAAATGGCTAAGTTTGAGAAATCTGGAAAATAATGTAAAATTTGTCTTTTTCGTGATTTTGAGATGAATGAAACTGTGATCTATCCTTGTCTGAATTCTATGAAATTTGGCGTTCTTAATATTCATATGCTGAGGAATGTTGTGTTAAAATTTCAGATCAATCGGAGTTCGGGAAGTCACCCAAAAATTGGCTGCAAAACGGCAGTCCGAACATTCCAATCCAGGGGCTTACAGGATTTTCCTGGGACTTTGTCCCAACTTCGAAAAATCATTCCCGTCGATTCACATGGAGTTTGATCGAAATGTTTTATGGGGAGATGGCCATATGTGTCTAGTTTATCTGAGACTTAGAATCGCATCAATCGGAGCTCCATGGATGGAGTTATGCCGGAATTACTGCAACAAGGTCAAATCTGCCGATTCCAGGAACCTACTGCCCCCTTTTTGTGTTTTCTGTTTTTAATGGACCAAATGGTGCACAAATTCATTTATGAAGATGGTTCAAGCTTTATGAAGGGAAGAGGAAGATACTAGGCCATGGCATTGAAGAAAATTATGAAGAAAGAAGTTCTCCTAGTCACACTAGGAGAAGCTGCCGAACAGAGGCAGATTGTGTGCTTGATGTTGCTGCCGGCAATTGGGGCATTTTCGATGGACCAAGACATATCAATTGAAGTCCAAGACCATACAGGAAGTCCATGAAGATGTGAAGCCCAAGCCTTGAAGAAAAATTCAGAAAAAGAAAACCTAATTGAACTAAGAAAGGAAGGTTGCAAAACCTTATCCCACTAGGTTTTCTGAAATCCTTTTTGCAAGAGGGCTGCCGGCAACACCCTTATTCTCTATATATACCCCCACTTTTTCTACAGAAAAATCATCTCATCTCTTGCAAAACACTAGCCGAAACTCTACCAAATTTCCTACCAAAGTTCTAACCCGAAACCCTAAAATACAAGTCCACCGATTCCACCACTTCTCACCACCGATTCCATTCCCTACCTCAGCCACTGCCGAACCTCATTCACCACACCAAGACGAAGCTCTCCAAGGTTTCTAAAGTGTGATCCTTCCCTGACTTGTATTTTTATTTTCGGTTTAGTCACATTTGTTGTTATAAAAATACTTTGTTTTCGTTTGGTATTGTATGATGAACATGAATTGCAATTTTTGTTGGAATTTATGTGAAGAATTTTGCAATCTTTAATTCATGGATTTCGTATGTTTGATAATTAGAGCAGTAGGTATTTGATGCATGATTTAGACTTAAAATCGATTAGTAATCTAAGGCCAGGGCAGAAAAATCGACACACTAGTTTTGTTTAAGCATATGTTGTTTGCATGTAATTCTAAGTACTAGATTTCATATGATTGAGTAATATGATTAAGTTATACGAGTTGAGTTTTCTTGATTGTGTTGCTCCCCTAGATCTATAAACCTTAGAACTTGCAAGTTTAAATAAGAAGATTGACGACCTTACTTGTTTGTTTGTTTTCGATATAGACTCTTGTGCTTAAATGTTAAAACGCTTAAAACCGGATTAGCATAAACTTTAGGATCGAAGGCGAATAGCATGATCTTAAAACATTAGATGTCTTACAATTGGTTAAAAGGCTAATCGCTCTAATTGTAGTCGAAATTGATTAAGTCTAAGATGCATGAATACTTGTCTCTTACTTTCTTACATGCGAATCTTTGTGTTAAAGGGTGTTTTGTGCTATGTGATGCGTGAGAGATGATGATCAAACTTGTATATAGTAGATTAGGGTTTAAATAACATGTCATTTAGTTCTAGGGCAGCCTTGCTGCCGACGCCATGCTTACCCCCCATTCGTGATGTTTTTGTATATTTGTACATGTGTTTTTATCTAACATTCTCATATTTCAGGTACCCTTAATCCCCGGCTTAGAACGATCCCTACTTGCTCATACTACTAACGATATTTTGTAGGGTTATTATTGTGTGCGAGCTTAGGCTCCCATCAATAATTTCCGAAACCAATTTGACAATGCTATCAATGGCTTCACGACGTTATTTGGCAAAAATCCTCGGATAACCACTAGAAAAAGACGTTGAAGCAGGACATGGCAATCATGCGTCTTCAATCCATATAACTTTTTCTCGGTTAGTTTCACCTTATTTCTCAAACTTCCCGCATAGCCAAGTGGATACCTAACACCACGAAACCATTCGAATACTTCTTCACGACGATCCTCTTGAACAAAAAAGGGTGCATGAGGAACCTTTCTCGTCCTCTTTTCAGCTTCCGATTGATGTTGATTTTTGCGGATTTTCCTCTTCTCCAAAGCTTCGCGAGCCCTTGGACCAACCTTGGTCTTCTCTTCAATTGCAAGAATGGTGCCCAGGATATTGTCACCCACGTTCTTTTCAATGTGCATGACATCTAAACAGTACCTGTGTAACAACGATGACCAATAGGGAAGCATCCAGAATACGCTCTCGTGGGTCCAACATTGTCTGTTGTGTGCTGAGTAAGGGACATGAAAATCCGGATGTTGGCTGAGAGTGACGTAACTGTGACCTAATTTCCTCCAAAATTTCATCTCCGTTCTTATGAGCTGGTCTTTTTCCCCCATTTTGTCTTCCCGTTAAATGTCAAACTGGATCGCATTGGTGAATTCTCGTCGAGCCATTTCCGATGCCCTTCATAAACAATTCTCCCACAAATATGTTCTGCCGTCAGCTCATCTAGACAAATTGGATATGCCTTGTACCCTTTCACCGTTGATCCGCAAGCATCCCTAAACCAGGAAAGTCACTTATAGTACACGTACATCACCGCTGCCTTCATCGTGAATACATCATTGTCGACTCTGTCAAAAGTAGAGACTTTATTTTCCCACAAATCTTTGTACTCGTCGATCAATGGACGAATGAGGACACTAAGGCACTTTCCTAGAGATTTAGGGCCAGGAATCAATACGGCCAGCATATTATATTCCTTCCTCATACACATATTAGGGGGTAGATTATATGGCATCACAACCACAGGCCATGTACTATGCTGGGTTGTCATTGTTCCAAATGGACTGAAACCATCAGTTGCCACTCCAAGCCGCACATTTCTTCCCTTAATGTCGTCGAAACCTGGAAATGTCCTGTTAAAATGTTGCCATGATTCTCTATCAAATGGGTGCCGGAGGGTACTTTCATCTAGTCGCTTCTTCTTATGTCATCGCATATGCTTTGCTGTGTCTGGAGACATAAATAGGCGTTTCAACCTTGGAGTGAGAGGGAAATACCATATTACCTTTTTTGGAATGTCATCCATTTCTGGCTTATATCTTTCAGTACCACATACTGGACAAGTCCTACGAGTTTTATTTGCAGCCCCCCTGAATAGGTAACAGTTGAACTCACAAACATGATTTTTTTCATATCCAAGGGAAAGATCCTTCAGGATTTTTTTAATTCTCGAATAACTCACAGGGAAATTATGCATTTTAAAAAACTTATGCAACCATCCACAAAATTTATCAATACTCGTATCCGACCATCCATTTTCAACTTTAATTTCCATTGCATGTAATATGAGACTTAATACAGTTTCTTCACTCCCTTCATACAATGGGGTTTGAGACTCCCTTAGAAGCCTTTCATACTTAGCATAATCATCATCTACCATGTCATTGAAGTGAACTTCAGCATTTTCTTCAACGACATTATGTGGTGCATCTCCGTGGTATCCAGGATAGTATGGAAATACATCTTGTATAATCTCCACAGGCGGGATCACTGAAGGACCGGCAACACTGGAAGCCTTGACTCTCTCTTGAAGCCACTGTCTCCGTCGACTGATCATTGCCGGTTGACCAGAAACTTCCCCGTGTAGGTGCCAAACTGTGTAAGTCGGATCCAAACCATGGTGCATGCAATGATGATAAATCTCTACTATATCCTTATAATAAGAACCATTTCTGCAAATTGAGCACGGGCAAGGGAGATACTGGGTTCCAATAGTGTGAGTCTTCACAAAATTGATGAAGTTAACTACGCCTGTTATGTAGTCACGATGTGTATAATGATGATTCATAAAAGATTTGTCGGGGATATCATCCATGTTTCCTGTCATAACATAAACAGACAATATGCATAAGGTTAGCACACAACAGTTATGATACAATCAAAACCTATCACAACACTTCTCCTTATGCCTCCAGGTTGGGTCCTATCCCCTTCAGGAGTACACGACTTTGTTGATCATTTTGCTATTCATGTGGTTTCTGCTACAATTTTAGGAAATTTCGACAGCATCTCCTTAAAGTTCCTCAAGTGCACAAAAATCTAAACAACGTAATTTGCACTTGAGGAACATTGTAGAGAGACATTGTCGAAAATATATCCCAAATCTATAGTAGAAACCATATGAATATAAAAATGATCAATAAAGTCTCTTTCGCCTAAAATGTCCAAAAATGGGACAATTCGAGAATCAACAACATCTCGATCAATTAGATGAGTTGTTGATTCTCAAACGGGAGTTCTAAGCTGATAAACACCACAATTATATATAATACGAAACAATAAATTTCCACACGGCACCACACTCCCTCACTAAGCCACCGCATGTTTCAAAAACCCTAACTATCACAATCCACACACAACACAAACAAATTACATCATAAAATTCTAATTTCACTAAATTTCACTTTTTCACAAAATTTCATTTTCACTAAATTTGGATCTAACTAAATTTTACAATTTCACTAAATTACACTAAAATTCAATTTCATTAAATTTCCCAATTTTACTAAATTACACTAAAATTCAATTTCATTAAATTTCCCAATTTCACTAAATTGGGCAATTTCACTAAATTTCACTAAAATTCAATTTCACTAAATATCACAATTTCACAAATTAACTAACTTAATCTCAATTTCACCAAAATCAACACAAACTCCATCATATATTCAAACACCCAACACTAAAAACAACAGAAAACACATTATAAAACAAATTCAACTCAAGATATTAAACTCTAAATTCAACCAATCAAATCCAAATATGGTGATTACAATGAAGATGAGAGATTATATTAACGTACAAAGCAATTAGAAGAGAAGACCCAAGTAATTAGACCCCGAAATTAACGAAATCAGCCGATCTGCCCCCTTTTTCACAGCTCCGGAACAGTTTTTTTTTTTCTAAAACTGTAACTTCTGCAATCTGTTGAAGTCGGGGACTTTATAACAAATTTTAAAACTTTAACCGACGAATATTGGATAAATACTGTCGCTTCGTTTATTAAGTCAGCGACGAATATTGACAAAGGTTATTAATTTCGTCGCTTGAATTTTATGTCGGCGACGAAGATTGAATTTTCACCGCCACAGTTTACCAAACATGGTTGTTTGATGATCGGATGCGATAACTTGCCATTATTTGTGGCTTCAATAATTTGTGAGCGACGACTATTGATCAATAATCGTCGCTCTTATGTTTTGAAGCGACGAATCCTATATTGGTCGCTTCGATGTGTTGAGACGACAAATTTTGTGTTTTTCTTTTCATTCTTTGTCGCTTCATTCCTTTCTTCCAGTAGTGGAACAAGCTTGCTAGGACTAGTACGTAGACGTTACGCAATTTGTTCATCTAACATCTGGTATACCTATTCAAAGTGCATGGGGCAGATGCAAGATGGAATAGTATTCTATCATCACTTATAAATACGCTACAGTGCACGTTGAAATATAACAATTATCTGTACGTACTATTATTAATAAGAGAAGAGCAGTTTGCTAGCTAAAAGGCGAAGAGTTTGCTAGTTAAAACTACGTCTTAACTTTTTCGCTATAAATTATATTAATATAGATTTTAATAAATAAATAAAAGACAAAAGTAGCCATTAGCAAAATAATATAAAGATAAATTCTAAATAATATCCCTTTCAAATGTCTCTCCATAACACTATAATTTTTCACTCTCAGTTTTCCAACACGTACATATTTCTCTAATTAATAAATATTTTTATTATTTTTATAATTAATTACGCACACATAGTATGTATTTGGTTTCTAGTCGAGAAAAATGTTAATTGACATACATTTCACTATATATTGAGATAAGTTATTAAGAAATTTGATTAGCTCGACTGAATAGACGTCAATAATTGAGAATGTTCTAATTCGAACAAGTCCAACTAAACTAGTCGGAGATGCTCTAAGTCTCTATCTATCTCGTTAACATTATCATATATCTCACACATTTATATCAATCCATACTTGTTTTTGTAATTTCAAATGTCCACGGTTGTGATTCTTTAAGTTTTGAAAACGAGAGGTTTGAAGATGAGTAATGAGCTATGAAGCACAAACACGTCTCTCAGCTCGCGTATCGCGTGTCGGACACGTATCGGACACGGATACGCACAGACATGCCAGAATACGCACGGACACGCGTACTTCATCTCGGACACGGCTTGGATAGGCTACGTACCTATCCACCAAATGCAGGGTAAATCTATCTTTTAACAAAGCAGTCATCGTCTCCGCCTCCCTCCGACAAAAACCGGAAAACCCTAGAATTTCAATTCGAAAATTCTCCTTATCTGGATCAAAGTAGATCAATTCCTTTCATGAAATTGCTACACAAGCCGAGACTTTTGATTCCCGACCGGAATCGGGTGGATTGGTGGCCGGAGGAGGGAGCTCTGGTTCGACACAGTCGAACCTTCTCAATCTTCGTACGCCTAAATAGTGGCGATTCGCCTTGAATCACCACCGCAGACGTGACGAGGGAGGAGAGACGAGTCGAACAGCACCGGAGACGAGCCGAACAGTGGCCGGACGACGGAGCTAGTTTGAGGCGGCTACTGTGTCGGTGGAGGGCTCGGCTGAGTCGAGGAGAGAGAAAGAGAAAGAGAAAGAGAGAGGCTGGGGGAGGAGGGGCTCGGTTGTGTCGGAGAGAGACAAAAAGAAAGACAAAGGAAAAAAAAAAAAGAGAAAGAGAGAAAGGCTGGGGAAATATATATATATATATATATATATATATATATATATATTAAAAATAATATTTAATTAACGTGTTCACCAAGTGTCCGTATCTGAAAAAATTTTATTTTATCGTGTCCACGTATCGAATCGTGTCTGTGTCCGTGCTTCATAGGTCATGAGTCATATATGAGACAGCTCCTCCATTCCACCTTCCCCAAATATAGGCTGCAATTTTCTTTTTTTCTACTTTCAGGTCAAACATGGTCACCTATGTTTATCAGTCAACAGTAACATCCCTAAATATTACTGTAAGTTAACTCCTCCCTCCCAATTATGAAAACGCGTCTCTCTTTCTTTTGTTTTTTTTTTCTTTCTCTCTTTTGGCGTCTCTTTAATTGTTCTTTAATTTCCTCTTTATTCTTCTTCAATCTCCATCAACTCTCCTACTCCTAGTATAAATACTACCCACCCAAACCCTACTGTACTCAACCCACCAAAGATCTCTCTCTCTCTCTCTCTCTCTCCCTGAAAAACATCCATCCATCCATCTCATGGCTCTGTTCTTCTTCTTGTTCTTCTGCTCTCTCCTTCCTCTCTCCCTCTCCGCCACCGCAAATTTCTCCCTCTCTTTTCCTCTCTTCACTCCACACTCTCGCCCCCCAAGCACCACCACCAACTCTCTCCATGACTCTTCTCTCATTTCTCGACCCAACAAAGACTACAACTACAAGCTGCCCTTCAAATACTCCATGGCTCCCGTCGTGTCTCTTCCCATAGGAACACCTCCCCAGACGCAGCAGATGCTTCTCGACACCGGAAGCCAGCTTTCCTGGATTCAGTGCCACAAGAAGCTCCTCCGCCCTTCTCCTCCGGCATCGATGTTCGACCCTTCTCTCTCCTCCACCTTCTCCAACCTCCCTTGCAACCACCCCATCTGCAAGCCCCGAGTTCCCGACTTCACCCTCCCCACCACCTGCGACCAGAACCGCCTCTGCCACTACTCCTACTTCTACGCCGACGGAACTCTCGCCGAGGGCAATCTCGTCAGAGAAAAGTTCACCTTCTCCAGGGCCACCAGCACTCCTCCCCTCACTCTTGGTTGCGCCCAGGACACCAGTGACACCAAGGGCATTTTGGGCATGAATCTCGGCCGCTTGTCCTTTCCTTCCCAAGCCCAAATTACCAAATTCTCCTACTGCATACCCTCCTCCTCCCGCCCGGCTCAGTCGACCGGGACTTTTTACCTAGGTAACAATCCTAACTCGGCCAAGTTTCAATACGTTGACCTGTTGACCTTTGGTCAAGGTCAACGCATGCCGAATTTGGACCCACTAGCCTACACGGTGGCGATGCTTGGGGTAAGGATAGGCGGCAAGAGGTTGAGCATCTTGCCCTCGGTGTTCCGGCCAGTCGCGAGCGGGTCGGGTCAGACCATGGTGGACTCCGGATCCGAGTTGACTTATTTTGTGGAGGAGGCTTACAAGAAAGTGAAGGAAGAGATAGTGAGACTGGTGGGGCCAAAGTTGAAGAAGGGTTACGTTTACGGTAACGTCGCCGACATGTGTTTCGATAGTAAAATCGGAGCGTTGATAGGTGAAATGGTGTTGGAGTTTGATAAAGGAGCGGAGATTGTGATACCCAAAGAGCAAATTCTACACAATGTGGAGGGCAAAGTGTGGTGCTTGGCGATCGGGCGGTCGGAAATGATCGGAGCGGCGAGTAACATAATCGGCAACGTTCATCAGCAGAATCATTGGGTAGAGTTTGATTTGGCAAATCGTAGAGTTGGGTTTGGGAAGGCGGATTGTAGCAGATCATCGGTGTGAAAGTATGGAGAAGCAAGCTAGCTAGAGCCAGAAAAATCATGCACAATATTTTCAATGATATGATGTAATATATAAGAGACGTATAGAGGAGGCCAAGTAGCTAGTTGCCATGCAATAAGTAGTGGGATATCAATGCTTGGACTATTCCAAGAAAACAACAAGCTAGCTAACTAGATTGAGACTTGTAATGTAAATACAAAGGATATATATGTGGGATTCATCCATCTTGTTGGTGGCATATATGGTACACCGCCAAGCATGTTCGGCGACCTCGTGGGCCGTGCAACCGGCGTCATGGGTCCTAGTTCCGGTATCCGGCGGGTAGACCGCAACCCCGGTTACGTTCCCAATGTCAGAGATCACCGGTGCCGCACCCGGAGGGCGTGCCACCGGACTCCCGAAGTAGCTTCGTGGGTAGGGAAATGTGTAGTAATGTGGGTTTGTGTCCCACATTGGAAAAGTTGTAAAGGAGGAAGCCTTCCTTCTCTATAAATAGGAGGCTTCCCCCTTAGTATGAAGGACTTTTGGTTCCAGGGCATTCCACCCTTGTACCATCGATGGCTTATTAGCCGGCTATCACTACCAGATACGGCCGAATAGCCGACGAAAATTTTTTCGTCGGCCATTCCATTTTTTCGTCGGCTATACCCTCTGCCGACGAAAATTTCGTCGGCCATAAGTCGTCGGTAATACGCCGTCGGTAATACCAATGGCCGACGAAAAAAAAAATTTCGTCGGCCATTCCAACCTTGGCCGACGAATTATGGCCGACGAAAATGATTTTGTCGGCTATTTGTTCGAGTATGGCCGACGAAATTTGGTTTCGTCGGCTATTTGTTCTGAAGTATAGCCGACGAATTGGGCTATTTCGTCGGCTATTTCGTCGGAATATATTAATATTTTAAAGTTATAGCCGACGAAATAATGTCAATTTCGTCGGCTATAACTGCATTTTGGGCAAAAAAAAATACCGGATCGGAGGAGGAGAAGGAGGAGGAGGAGGAGGAGGCCGGAGGAGGAGGAGGGGAAGGAGGAGGAGGAGGAGGGGAAGGAGGAGGAGGAGGAGGAGGAGGAGAAGGAGGAGGAGAAGGAGGAGGAGGGGAAGGAGGAGGAGGAGGAGGAGGAGGAGAAGGAGGAGGCCGGAGGAGGAGGAGGAGGAGGAGGAGAAGGAGGTGGCCGGAGGAGGGGGAGGAGGAGGAGGGGAAGGAGGAGGAGGAGGAGGAGGCCGGAGGAGGGGGAGGAGGAGGAGGAGGAGGAGGAGGAGGAGGGGAAGGAGGAGGAGGAGGAGAAGGAGGAGGGGAAGGAGGAGGAGGCCGGAGGAGGAGGAGGAGGGGGGGGGAAGGATGAGAGAAAAAAGGCGGGAGGAAGATTTAAAAGATTTAGAAGGAGAATAGCTGACGAAATACAATGTTTCGTCGGCTATACTTAGAGAATAGCCGACGAAATTAATATATTTCGTCGGCTATACTTTGGAAAATCAACAGCCGTTGGATCTGAGCCATCCAACGGCGGACAATAAAAAGGCGCGGATCAAGAGTTTAGCCGACGAAATACAATGTTTCGTCGGCTATACTTAGAGAATAGCCGACGAAATACAATGTTTCGTCGGCTATACTTAGAGAATAGCCGACGAAATACAATGTTTCGTCGGCTATACTTAGAGAATAGCCGACGAAATTTGAATGTTTCGTTGGCTATTCTATGAAAACATAATAAACTGCGGTTTTGAGGCCCTAAACGAACTCGAAAGCCCGAAAAAGCCCACACATCGTAGCAAAGCTACGTGTTTGACTGATTCCTGGCGTCGTTCCCTTTCCGGAATGGTATCACAATCGTCATTCGGACGCCGGACGCCAAATCTACAGTAAACCGGGTTTTGACTGATTTCATTATTTCGGCACACGGATTTTATCGGAATCTTGTCATTTTTCAACCGTAGACGTATTTCATTATTTCGGTCATATCTTATTTGACGACATATTTGCATTTGAAGAGTGTACGTATAGTAACTATTTGAAACTATACATTCACTTAAACACTTAGTAAACAAGTTAAGGAACATTAGTACATATGTTCCGATTTTGAATCTAAAAGTTTGGAAAATCTATTCCAACCGTCAGATATCACCGTTAAGATTAAATACATGTATGAAAAAAAATCCAACTACATCTGACAACGTTAAAGGCTCGATCGGGACGGTCAACCGGGTGAGTCAAACCTCTAAACGCTTTAAAACGGAAATTGGCCCGTCTAAATGACGTTTTTTGGCCTGATCTTCAATAGAGAATAGTTTCAGATTGATGAGACGCGACTAATCGTATAAAAATTTTTCACAAAATATTTACCGACCGTAAGGCTACCCATAGGAAAACGGGAGTAAAAAACAGTTAACCGCAACATTCGGCACACAGATTTTGTCGGAATCTTCCCATTTTTCAACCGTAGCCGTATTTCAATATTTTGGTCATGTCTTATTTCACGACACATTTGCATTTGAAGGATGAAGCAATGGTTTGTCGATAGTGATAGAAAATGGAAACTGCTCTTTTTTTGTTTTTTTTTAATCATAGCCGACGAAATCAAACCTAGTATTCGTCGGCTATTCTTTTGTCGTTTTCTGTCAAAAATAATCGTATAATTATTTTTTTAAAAACTTATGGCCGACGAAATGCTTAATTTTCGTCGGCCATTGTTCGTAAAATAATTATTTTTAAAAAACGTATGGCCGACGAAATAATTAATTTTCGTCGGCCATTGTTCATAAAATAATTATTTTAAAAAAACGTATGGCCGACGAAATAATTAATTTTCGTCGGCCATTATTCGTAAAATAATTATTTTAAAAAAAACTTATGGCCGACGAAATAATTAATTTTCGTCGTCCATTCTTCCAATAGTTTATAGCCGACGAAAACTTTAAATCGTCGGCCATTATAGGAGTATAGCCGACGATTTTTCATTTTTACCGACGAAATTTTTTTTTTGCCGACGACAAAAATTTTCGTCGGCCATTCTTGGGAATAGCCGACGAAAAAAGTGTTTCGTCGGCCTTTTTTTTTTTTCGTCGGCAAAACCCTTTTTTCTTGTAGTGTATAGTGAATTCCAAGTGGACGTAGCCGTGCCCTCCGATGGCACGGTGAACCACTATAGATCGTTGTGTTCTTGTTCTATCTTTATTATTCTGTATCTACTAGACCCCCGGGTTTAGGCAGAAACAATTGGCGCCGTCTGTGGGAATCAGTTCAAAAAGTTGTGTTGCTCTACCAGCGGGTAGAGATCGGTCAGTGCTCTTATTTATTCCATCGAAAAAAAAAAAAAAAAAAGAAGAAGAAGCCCTGCTGCAGCCCAGTTCCAAGTGGAGAGTCCCCAGCCCGATTGGCAGCCCAGTCCGGTCAACAGGACCAGGCCTGCCCGGTCAACCCAGCGTGGTCCTTCGCACGAGGCTCCGGTGCGGCATAGTCCGATGGCGCCAATTATTTCTCCCGGCCAGCGTCTCCCGGTGCAGCAGGTTTGACCGGCCAGCATCCCCGAGCGTCACCACCTCTCCCGAGCACCCCTCCGGTGCAGCAGCCTCCAGCCGGACAGCAGGTCCGGTGCAGCAAGTCCAGCCCGGCTTCGTCCTCCGGTGCAGCAGCTCCGGTGCGGTTCGTCGGCTCCGGTGCAGCTCGTCCTCGGTGCAGCATCGCCGGCCCAGCAGCAGCCCGGTCAGCGGCCCATGCAGCTCAGCCGATCCGCGCGCGAGGCTCCGTGCAGCAGCCCCGGTGCAGCACTCCTCCGGTGCAGCAGGGTCCGGTCCGGTGCGGCGCAGCTAGTCCTCGGCCGAGCGGAGCCACCGGTCGAGGAGGGTGCCGGTCGAGCGGTGGCACCGACCAGGAGAGTCTCCGGCTGAGCGGGGATGCCGGCCGAAGGAGATGGAGAATGGCGCTGGACGAGTCCCGGCCGGGAGAGGGAGGAAACCCCGGATGGGTGGAGGTGCCGAGCGGGAGAGAGGCACGCTGGCCGAGGAGGCACGCCGGCCGAGGAGGCACGCCGGCCGAGTGGAGTTGCCGGCTGAGCGGGGATGCCGGCCGAGAGAGTCCCCGGTCGGGAGGGAAGTCCGGTCGAGAAGAGGCAGAGAAGCAGAGCAGCAGGAAGAGAAAAGGCGGGAAGAGGGAAATTCAAAAAAAAAATATATATATGGCCCGGTCAGCCCGGTCAACCCGGTCAGCAGGGGTAGCAGTTGGGCCGGGCCGGGTCCATCCAGCAGCAGTCCGGGCTTCTAGCAATCTTGGTCAGTTTTCAGCAGCTTGGACACCCAGAAATCTTCTTTGGGCACCACTGCTCCAAACAGCAAATCAACCTGCAGCAGCTTCCAGCAAAGCTAAGTTCTTTAATTCTTATAATTATATTTACTCCACCTTTATGCGAGTACTGTGCTATATATTTGGCAAGCATGTGAATTGTTTTTCCCGCATGATAATGAATGTGCATGATTACCTACTACATCGGTAATTGTTAGCTTTGTGGTGCATTGCATATACTCTTTCATGTGTGGCTGGCCGAGATTTTTTCCTCCGGGAAACAGTAAGCCAGTAACAACGGCTGAGGCATTCTAACTGGGGGACTCGTCTCGAAATGGCATGATGTCCGGACACCGGTCGAGGTCCGCCCGCCCGGTACCATGGGCATCCCGACGGCTAAGCCAACACTAAACGAAAGACTTTGCATGACATCTTCAAGCTACACATGCCTTCATTTCATACGTGATCATGATTTATGTGTTCCATTGATATTTGTGTACATATCATTGGTAACCCCGGGCAGTATTCGTATCACCGAGCGGTAACGAGTAGCTACCCAGTGCTTGATTCCTGTATGTGGCTTAAATTCTGATCACTTGTTTATTTCTATTTTTGTTTTATTAGGTACATATCATCCAGAGGCAAAAGGCGATCACCTCGAGAAGAGCCCAATCTTACTTAGGGAATTTGGGGGACTGGAGGTAGTAGGGGTGACTCGGTCACCACCTATGCTTGGAGGCGCAAGACAGATCAAGTCCCCAAGTAAGATTGCACTCTTACTCCGGAACTTGGGGGACTTGTTGGTGGCATATATGGTACACCGCCAAGCATGTTTGGCGACCTCGTGGGCCGTGCAACCGGCGTCATGGGTCCTAGTTCCGGCATCCGGCGGATAGACCGCAACCCCGGCTACGTTCCCAATGTCAGAGATCACCGGTGCCGCACCCGGAGGGCGTGCCACCGGGCTCCCGAAGTAGCTTCGTGGGTAGGGAAATGTGTAGTAATGTGGGTTTGTGTCCCACATTGGAAAAGTTGTAAAGGAGGAAGCCTTCCTTCTCTATAAATAGGAGGCTTCCCCCTTAGTATGAAGGACTTTTGGTTCCAGGGCATTCCACCCTTGTACCATCGATGGCTTATTAGCCGGCTATAGTGAATTCTAAGTGGACGTAGCCGTGCCCTCTGATGGCACGGTGAACCACTATAGATCGTTGTGTTCTTGTTCTATCTTTATTATTCTGTATCTACTAGACCCCCAGATTTAGGCAGAAACACATCTTTTTCTTTTCTTTCTTGTATAAATGATCTTTATCAATTCTTGATTTTTTTGTAATATTTTTTTTTCAATGCGAATGCGAGTTTTGAATCTCCGATCACCAAACAACAAGAAGAAGAAAATGAAAAGAAAAGAAGGATGAAATGCTAAAATGCAAGAGACTTGTGATCGATGCTTTTATATAAATAGATCATTACAAGTGTGCGTTGATGAATAAAAGATGAGATCCAACAACAAACACATAGAAATTAAAGAGCGATGAAACAAAGAGGATATCATGTGGGATATATCAAGTGCTGACCTAATACGTGGCGAGGAGGTAGTGTGGTTTATTGAGGCGGCAACCTGGGCATGCATGCACTTGGATTCAATTCTCCATATATACCACACAGGCACACACATACTTGATATTCCCGACACCAAATTACTCTTTTCAGCTTAATAATTTTTCTCCATATATAATGCTTTTTATTTGGTCCCATTCTTGCACATCGATCACTATGTTCACAGATTTAGAGGTCAGTATTAAAGGGAACCTTCCAAACTAGCGATTATGTCACTTAACAAAAAAAAAAAACTTAAACCTTATGGGTGCACGGGAACCAGTACGCTCCCGACTCTGCATTTATAAACAAAACTAGTGTACGTTTGTGACTAAATAGAAAGATCGATACTCAAACCAGGCATTTGAGGCTTCAGAAGTTGAAATGTAAGAATAATATTGAAACGAGCTAGAGTAGTAATCCATTCAAGAATAGCTAGCTACCACATTTCAATAACATCAAAGTTGTTGTTGATGATAAGAAGGGTAGCTTTGGCAGCTCAATTTTCTTGAATAATCCATGCACCTTAATCAATTACATCGATCCGTTTATAGATAAACATGCATCATTCATAGGTAATTATTGATCGATAAATAAAAAATAGTATCTAACTTTTGAGCTGCTAGAACATGAACCCACACTACTTTAGTTGGTGATCACCTACATATTTGTCAATTATGTCGATCGATCAACACTGATTCATCTATATATAAACTTGTGATGGATGTATTTTGTTTTGTTAGATCATGAAGAGAAAAGGCCAGGGTCAACTAAAGGCTGTAAAGCTAGCTAGTGATAAATAATGGGAATGATGATCGATGATGAGTAAAGCATGCAATGAGATAGACAGATCGATGATGGAAGCTAGGAAGGTGTACGAGTCAACAATGGAAGCACCCACTCGGCTAGCTTCCAAGTAACATCTCGATCGATCGTCATCATCATAGTATGGCGCGCGAGGGGACTTATTGATATGATTATGGACGCAAACACACGAACAGAGTAACATAATGATACATAGATAGAGATAGAGCACGTACAAGGCCAATTTGCTACTTGCTTAGATAGCTGGATCCATCTCTTTCTTTCCAGTTTGATCGAGCAGCATCCCACACTCCTCGATGACCTAACCCTAAAGCTCAGTGAGCCCTTTTACTTTGGAAATTAAAGCAGCAATGACAAAGTCATGCTGGCTAGCTACGCCTACAAACAGATTAAGATAGTTTGGTCCCCGGCCCTGCCCTGCGCGAACCAACGCGTTTATATGAATGAATTTGAATTCCCAATATAATGCCAGCTTTCTCTTGGTTTTGGAGAAAGATAGTTCTCGATCTGGGTTGGCAAACAAAACGAAACAATACAATTAAGTTAACTTCTTCATGATCCAGAAACAGAGCAACTACGTGCACTTCACTCAAATCTATCTCTATATATCTATTTATTTAACTCCTAGCTGCCTTGCTCCATCGATCTACTGACTGCTTAATGCATGGCTACACCAACAATCCATGTCTTCAATCAATCAAGAGGAAACATATGTAACTCCAATAGATCGAAACATATATACGTGCAGAAGATAAGTTATATATGCAAGTTTCATTATAAAAAAAATAAAAAGAAAGAAAAACAAGTTATATATGCAAGTAATTAAACACTTTTCTTTTTCTGTTTATCTCGTTCTTTTTCTGGTGACATGGAGTTTGCTTGGTAGGATGTTCTGATTGTAAATTAGTCAAATTAAACATGTATCTTATATGGGGCTAGGTTGCATGGAATCGGGTGCAGGTACGTGGAAGCGAAGCGTTTGGAAACGCGGAAGCGTTTTTGTAGGAAAATATTTAGAAGCGGGTACGTTTCGGAAGCGTCGAATAAAATAATATATATATATATATATATATATTAAATAGAAGAGGACTATGAACAATGTTGGCAATACCAGAATATAAGATGAAGATGAATTGACGTTTGAAGGCTACCGTAGTTGGTTCTGTTGGAGAAGAGAGATCCCACATTGAAAAAGTGACAAATAAAATACAACTTATAAGTGGGTGGATAATATTCAATTGTACCGAGGCCTTTTGTGATTAAAACCCAACACCTTTAAGGTGGTTAAGTTGGGACAATATCGGTACAATTGATCCACGGGCCACGCTTGTCACCGTTTGACATGGTATCAGAGCGGGTTCCTCTCCAATTCCGTCCCCAGTTTGGGATGGGCCTAGTTGTGGTGCCATGCCCCTTTACCAACGTCCGGAGTCCGGTTGGGTTTATTGTCACCAGGTGCCCGTTGTTGGCCGGGTTGGAGGTCGGGTTGGTATAGACATAATACACATGAAGACTTATAATGTTACATGTGAGGGTTGGTGTTTCGAGTGGAGAGGGTGACATAGTTTCACGTGCCAACCTTCAGTCAGGTTGGACGTGAGGGGGCGTGTTGGAGAAGAGAGATCCCACATTGAAAAAGTGACAAATAAAATACAACTTATAAGTGGGTGGATAATATTCAATTGTACCGAGGCCTTTTGTGATTAAAACCCAACACCTTTAAGGTGGTTAAGTTGGGACAATATCGGTACAATTGATCCACGGGCCACGCTTGTCACCGTTTGACAGGTTCTATATGTGATTTTTTCAATGTCGTCAAAGTATAGTTCTCCTTTGCACATCATGTGTGAAGTCATCAAAATAAAGAATGTGAAATATATGTTGTTGATGCTCTGAGCTGCTAACTTTCTAAATAGTTGTTGCCTGACAACCTATATTGTTATTGGAACAATGGATTAGTTTATTTTGAATAGTACAAAATATACTTATACAATATCTTGTTGTAATTGCTGGATTATTTTGATTGACAGCTTATACAATGTGTTACAAAATTAAACCAAAAGACCAGAACCTTTTTGACAAGCCTACTAATGAAGTTCAACTCTCAACTGTGGTTTAACTATGGTCTACCCAAATATTCATAATCACTTCGAATTTCTTGTTTTTAAGTTTACATTTCATATACAAAACCTGCTTTTGTTTTTTATTTTTGGGAAATGAAGGATATCTTTAACTGGAAAATCAGCCCAGACAAGAGCCGATAGCCCATAGCCCAAATTCAGAATATATACAAGTAAACAACAAAACCCTGATGCATAACATTTCACCAAACCCCAAAAATCCAAAACAGAACACTCATGGCACTCTCTCTCAGAAACTCGTTGCTTCTTCCCAGGTCCTGTTTCAACACTTTTCTCTCCCTCTTCTTCTACTCATCCAAAACCTCAGAACCAAATCCCATAGCTGACTACCTTATTACCCACCACAATTTTTCTCAAGACGCTGCTCTCAAGGCCAGTAAGTCCTGATTCAAATAATAGTATAGGAGATCAAGACCGGCTTCAAGGTCTGGATAGCACAGATCGTCACTCTCTTCTCCATCAGATGTTTCTTCTCTCTCTACTCTCCCCCTCCCCCCCCCCCCCCCCATCTCCAATTTTAGATCCGTATTGTGACCCTTTTGTCTCTACTTTACCAACCTTGGTTCAAAGCCGTAGTCGGGATCGAGTATCCAGACCCAAATCGTTTCTTCTTTCTCAGTCTCTTCGTCGGAACCAAACCAAGAATGATACAATCCCCCACGCTTCTGGCAAAAAGCCACAGTTGCGCTTCCAATTCAGAAGCTCACGCTTCCGTCGAGCTTCCAAACCTCCTTTTGCCAGAAGCACGATTCCGACGCGCTTCCAAACGATTCCGACGCGCTTCCGCTTCAAAGCGGGAAACGTGACTGAAGCCACGCTTCCGTGCTACGCAGATATGGGGTATTAGATTAGGGTGTGTTAAATTCATAACATGCATCAATTTTATCTTAAAATTGTAAATTTAGTCCTCAATGTAGTGTATCATTCCTCAAACTTGTAACTAAGTTCTTAAAATTGTAATTATTATATCTACTACGAGATACACAAAAAAGTTTTACAAAAAATTTATACTAAATCACGTGACATCCTACATGGCACATACCATGTCATCACATTCAATTGAATAATTTCCAACATGTCTAATTATTCGTATTTTCTAATACAAAAATGACTATTTGATACTAATTTGAGGGCCTCTTTGCCCATTTGAACAACCACTCTAAGATATTGATCAATTGAACGTAAGATACCACTCTATTGCCCAAATAATACAAAAGGTTTTTTTTTTTATATTTTTGAAACTATTTTACCCTTACTCTTTAGTTATAAACTTATAATAATAAAGAGAGAAAATGAAAGAGAGAAAATGAAAGAGAGAAATTTCGCCGATTACATGCCCGACCACTAGCTGCCGGGCTTCGGTCACCGGTGGCTGGAATCTGAAATTCGGTCACCGGAATTTTCGTGTATCATTGGAATCTCGCCGGATTTTTTTTCTTTGGATGTCATCGGTATCTCATCGAACAATGTTGGATCTGTAATAGGAAAATTGAATTGGTCTACTCATTTCATTAGAGAATCCATTTATATAGGGTGATGATTACAATGGAAATAACAATTACATTTATGATCATAATTACTGATTGAAACGTTACATTCGATTGATCATTAATTTCCTAATTTCACTATCGTCAATACTTTGACGAAGGCACAATAATGATGTTTTCCTTTATAACTCCCCCTTATGACGAAATGGTGCATAAATCGTTGCCTCACTAAAAACCTTGTCAAGTAACAAAAATCAGTGGGACAAAATAAAACTTGGTCGAAAGGAAAAAGAGCAAGCACACCTTTAACCTTTAAGGATGACATGTGTGTATTAGACTCCCCCTGATCCTTACATCAATCAAGGAAGCTTTGAAAGCTTTCGCATTTCTATGTTTTTCACATGTTCCTCAAATATTGCTTTGGGTAATGATTTGGTAAACAAATCTGCTACATTCTCCTCAAACCTGACTTGATTCACTTGAATCCAATGTTCTAAAAGGCGCTAGGCGCTAGTCGGGCGGTGACCCATAAGCCTAGCGCCTGGACGGACTAGGCGGGGACTAGGCGATTTACATTTTTAACATTTAATTAATAAATATTATATTTAAAAATAGTTTAATATGAGTAACTCGAAAAAATTTAGCATGACCTTTCTCTAAAAATGAGCAAGCTGACCTGTAAATTTACAAACAAGCATAGTCTGGACTCTGGTGGTGTGGCGTTGAGAATTTTCTAATTCTACAATTTCTAAGTTTAGGCGAAACCAACAAAATGTTTAAGCAATTAAGCTCTAACTTTGATTATTTTTTTTTTGTTTCAAAATTATTTGACTAATGTTGTCCATAGTGAGGTGTCCATAATTAAACTTGCTTCAATGTCATCTAACTGTAGAAGCAACAGTATGCGCCCACCATCTGAGATTGTCCTTCATGTCCATTTCATTTCTCAAAGAAGGAAACCTCCAATCCATCAACGGCTTCTTCTCTTTCTTTCTCTTCTCATCACCTCCCACGCTTCAGAAAGATAAGGCCTTGAAATCGCAGACTCATTGTCAAAAGTTTCCTCATCTTCTTCATCATGATCATCCTTCTTCCCCAATTTTTTCAGACCAGGAATGATTGAAGCCAAGTTTGAGTCTTTGTCTTCCTATGAGAAAACGAATCCCAGATCCATTGATGAGTCGCCTAAGCGAGCATCAAGCAATAATAACCCTACAATCGTTAATAGTATAGACATAAGTAGGGATCGTTCTAAGCCGGGGATTAAGGGTACCTGAAACATGAGATTGTTAGACAAAAATATACATATATACATCAAGAATCGTCACAACTTGGGGATGATATGGGATAGGCAGCTTTGCTGCCCCTAAACTAAAGAACACGAAAACAAAACCAAAAAGGGGAAGAAGTATGGCGTCGGCAGCCCTAGGGCTAGGTACGAAAATTTAAAGAAAAAGTAAAGCTGAAATTAAATCCTAAACTACTATGTACAAGTTTGGTCGACATTCTTCCACAAATCTCTAGCACGAAAGCAATCAAAACACATAACAAAATAGTAGACAAGACTCACGGCAAACAATGAAAAGGTGATCTAAACTCGACTTAGTTCCAATTCGCAATTAGAGCCGCAGCGGCCATCTAATCGTACTAGACTTCTCATGTACTTAGAATTAACTCAGCGTCTAATCCTAATCTGATTACTAACCGGTTTACATGACACGCAGCGTCGACACATGAACTAGCTAGCAAATACGCACAAAGTCTTTTTAATTGGAAACAAGTTTAACATGCAAGGCGTCACTCTTCATATTAGACAAGCAAGTTCATTTAAATTACTCCACCTCTTGTGAAAACAATACAAATAAAGCAACGCAGCGTCTACTAAATTCATATTAACTTTCGGCTAAATGAGATCAATGCCCCATACATAGCTATTGCATGAAACACCAACCTTTAAGGCACACGAATTTAAAGAACTAACCAAGTACAATTTTAAACTCAAATTAACATGTATTTGCCGATTGCCTAATTACTATTTTATTAAATATTTTCCTTACAATTTTAACATGCAATCCGAATTCTTACATCCAAAAACCAATTAAAGATAAAGAAAACAAATTGATCATGTGAATTATAAAACCAAACTTCAATCCAAACAATACATAGACATAATATTTGAAACCAAGAATTCATGCTAACTTCATAGACAAAGTTTAACATAACTACAAAGAAAGAATTACAAAACCGAGAGTGGGGAGTAGATCACACTTTTAGAACACCTTTGGAGCTTCAAGTCGTGTGGATCTCGATGGATGATAGATGGAGGCACGGCAGCAATTTTCTGGAAGGTGAATATGAAGGTGGTTCGGTAGGATTTTATGGTGATGGAGGTAGGTTTTCGGCTAGGGTTTTCTTTGTAGGATTCTTGGGGAATTTTGGTAGAGCTTTGGCTAGATTTTTGCTTTGGAATATGACACTTTTCTTCATGGTGCCGGCCTCTATTTATAGGAGAAGGGAAAGGCTGATTTGGGAGAGTTTTCCTTGCTCAAAATGGGATAGAAATCCTCTTGTAATAATGTTTCCCAATCTGACATGGTTTAGGTTATTCTATCCCATTTCAAATAAGGAATTCCATGCTTGGCCAACCTAGGGTTTACTCCTCACATGCTTAACACTTTTTCTTCTTCTTTGACGCCCTAAGACACGGCTGAGGCACTTATAGCCCACTTGGGTGCAGTCCTTGCTAGTATTGGATACTGGCGAGACTTAATCTGGGTGGCGAGTCTGGTGCTGGCGAGCGAGGCTTCTGGCGAGTATAGGCTTCTGGCGAGCCTATGGGCTAAGCTAATTTTCTTCCTTCTTCTCAGCAGATCTGACCTTTGCGTCTTCAATTGAGCATAACTTCCTCCTCGGAGCTCCAATTGATGCGATTCTAAGTCTCAGATAAACTAGACACATAGAGCTTCTCCTATATAAAAGGGCTTGATCAAATTCCTTGTGAAACGTCGGGAATGAATTTTTTTTTGAAGTTGGGACACAGTCCCAGGAAGATTCCTGGAAATCCCTGGATTGGTTTGCTCGAACTGCTGATTTGCAGCCATCTTTTGGGTGACTTCCCGAACTTCGATTGATCTGTATTTTTGACACAAAACCCATTAGCAAGCCAATAGCATGCATACCAAATTTCTATTCATCTCAGAATCACGAAAAAGACATATTTTTCACTATTTTCCAGAATTCTTAAACTTAGTCATTTTTCAGACTCTAAAGCATATATTTCCAAAACTCCACCAAAACGACACTAAACTAAATTATGACTCTATCTTAGATAAATAAGGGTTAAACAAAGCATAAACGAGGGCGTAAACATATTAATATCGTCGCACATTGTGCTCCTATCATCCATAAATCTTTTTAGCTCCTCAAACTGAAGGTCTGTCAAGCTCTTGCTCCCGCCATTCTTCCTTCTTCTCTCAATCTTAGCCTTCTTTGATGACTCTGGTTCATGTTTATGTACTGGAATATCTTCCATGGGATCTGTAGCTTCTTTCCCAGAAACAATGGTGCTCAGCTTCGGTCTGTGGAGGTCTGAGTCCGCCTCGGCCCGCCTCGGTCAGCCTAGGCGGTCCCTGGGCGGCTTGCCGCCTAATTGAAGAAAAAGTAGGGAAATCGGGGCGGCGCCTAGGCGGGGCTGGGCGGCGCCTTTTAGCACATTGCTCGAATCTTGAGAAGAGCTTGTTGTTGTTGATTATAGAAAAACTTTGGCGATATGTGTTTTGTATTATCACCCTTGACATAACCTAGCTTCATCTGTTCGATGCAAGCTGCATTATCTTCATAAATGCAAGTAGGCTCTTCAGTGGTAGAACTTAAACCACTAGTCCCTCGAATATATGTAATGATGGACTTTAACCATATACACTCATGAACCGCCTCATGTAGACCAATGATCTCTGAGTGGTTCGAGGAGGTAGCCACAAGAGTTTGCTTGGTTGATCTCCAAGATATCGCCGCGTTCCCAATGGTAAATACATAATCAGTTTGAGAATGACCTTTATGTGGGGTCAGAGAGGTACCCAGCATCAGCAAACCCAACCAAAATATTATTTGAGGTTTCAGTGTAGGGGGTGGTACTTTCTCTATCGACATTTCCTTTAGGGTTGCATTTCCATTTGTGGTCCCTGACGAGTGCCATAACCGGGGTAACAACACAAGCAAATAATAACCCTACAAAAGATCATTAGTATAGAATAAGTAGGGATCATTCTATCCGGGGATTAAGAAGACCTGACATGAAAAAGGTTAGAAACACATACTCACATATTTACATAGCATAAAACGAAACATGGGGGATTGAAGGTGAATAGGCAGCAAGGCTGCCCTATAGTCCTAAGACATGAATTTAAAACCTAAATTATTATTTACAAGTTTGGTCGACACACAAAGCATAGCACAAAAGACTCACAAGAACACACAGAAATAACATGCAAGACACATGGTAACATTGTTCAAGTTTCCTAGACTCTAGTCAATTCCAATTTTTAATTAGAGCCTTGTTGACAGTAGCCACAGAGGAGCTACACAGACCCACAGACCCGCAGCTAGCATGCCCGGGGCATGACCGAGGCCCGGAGCAGGATCCCCAGCACCTGGACCCGAGGCCCAGCAGTCTAACTTATGACTGGGGGCCCGGGAGCCGGGGACACCAGCCTGCCGAACAGGTCACCTTAGCTGCCCCTTTGCGTACGAACAGAAGGGAACCAGTCCCACATCGAAGAGTAAGACCAGACCTCACGATCCATCACCTATATAAGGGCCTCAACTACCCTCATTAATAGGTAACTCAACTCTCCCACTACTTATCATTCCCGCTTAAGTTATCTATTTGCTCCAACGGTACTAACTTAGGCATCGGAGAGGAGAAGACCGGCCCGCCTGGTATTCCCCTTAGTTAGCAGGGTTCGCAGGAGGAAATCACATCAAGATCCACCGGTTTCCCGCAGGCCTACGGGTTTGTACAGAAACAATTGGCACCGTCTGTGGGAAGAGATAAAAGTCACGTAAGCATTATCTGAAAAAAAAAAATGGCAGAAAGTTCGGAAGCGGGGGCGGGAAAGGAATGCACAAGAAGATCAGCGGATCATACAGGAGCATGTGCTCATCACTACCCCGGTCGCTGTACAGGAGCAACACCCCGGCCAAGACAACCAGAACGACGGCAGCTATCGGGGGCCAAGCGGCACGCCGGGGGCATGAAACGGTAGCACGCGGGGGCAAGGCCCGGCGAAAGGCGACCAACCAACATACCAGGGCCCTTCGCTGACATTCTCGCACGACCCGAGTCTGATCAGTGACAGCGACCGGGACACCGCATATAGGCCTGACCAGCACGATATGGCGGGGGAGGTAGAGGTAATGAGAGCAGAAGTCGATCGCCTGCGCGCGGAGAGCGACCGGGATAGAGCAGATTCCAATGCCTGGTATCAGGAAATGGAGACAGTAAACGCCGCCCTGGTGGTTGCCCTGGAAAGAGGACAGCAGCGCAATGCCACTTTGGCGAGGGCACATGTACCCCCACCAGGCCGGTCTCAGCCCAATGAGGCGGGACAGTCATCGGGCGGAAGGCCCAGCGACCCCAAGGGGGCGGAGGCCCAGGGCGGCATGGCCCTACCAAGGAGCACGCCGGCACCCCGGCAATCACACGCTTCATTCGAGGATGAAGTCATGACCCCGACCGCACGGGCACTACAAGTACTCATCGACTCTATGTCATATCTAAAGGCCCAAATGGAGGCCAGCGAGAGAAGGGCAGCGCGGCCGTTGGAAGACGCGCGCTTCAACGAACGCACGGGCCCCTTTTCACACAGGGTCCTGGAATCCGGGAGATCCGGTAACCAAAAATCTCTGAAGCTGACATACTCAGGAGCCGGCTGCCCCTACCAACACTTGGATAGCTTCCGGTCCCAAACATGCGCCAAGGGCTACTCCGATGCTGTGTGTTGTAACATCTTCCAGGAAACCCTGTCTGGAGAGGTGCTTAGCTGGTTCTATGAGCTCCCGGCAAACTCCATTGAGGCTACTGGCCGATCGGTTTGTCGGCCGCTTCATCCTTCGGGTCGAAGGAGCCCGGACATCGACGGTCATCTTCAATTGCAGGCAGGCACACGACAAGGAGCTAAGGACGTTCGTTAACCGTTGGCAAACGGCGACAGCCGGGGTTCGGAACCTAGGCAAGGGCATCGCCGAGATAGCGTTCAAACAGGGACTCCGGCCAGGGAAATTTCCCTATGCCATACGGGTAGAAATCCCGCAGGGGTATGATGAGCTAATGGCGATGGCCATCAGGCACGCTCAGGCGGACCACGAAACATATGGGCATCACCTACTGAAGAGGAAGCAGGAGGAGTACCTTCCGGCCCCCCGAGAAAACAAGGCCAGCCAGCGGGGCGAGAACCGAGGCACCCAACCAAACAGACTCAACATAAATTGAGGGAACCAACCGCAGTAAAAACCCTATCCTGACAAACCCCAAGGTGAGCACAGGCTCGCGCAGTACCGACAAAAACGACCCCTGGCGATCATGTCAGTGGAACGTCAAGAAGTCTTCACCACTCTAACCTCTTCGTACGAGGACATCCTGCACGAGAACAGGAACATCATTCCCCCACCGCTAAAGAGGAAGCACCCAAAAGGGAACCTCACCCCGGCACGAACAGGCAAATATTGCGCCTACCAAGACGAAGCTACCCATATGACAAACAATTGCATCGCCCTCAAGAAAGCGGTGGAGGGATTAGTTAGCAGCGGTCAACTTCAACGGTACCTAGGAGAAAGAAGGGCAGATCCCGCCCGGGATCAGGACCAGGGCTGGTAAGCACGCCCGGACCCAGTGAAGGGTTAAGTGCTAAATTTTCAAATACAATTAGCCTGGCATTCCAACGGTTCAGCCGATGTAACATTGCAAAATATGTACGCCAACTATTTTGAACGAAATCCAAGGCAAACCACCGCTACTAAAATATATGTCCAAAGGGAGGCAACAAAAAAAAAAACCTGTTCCAGCAGATTTACAAAAAAGAAAGAGACGGCAAACAAAAATCCTAAGGAGCCACGTCTTCCTCCCCAACGGGCCTAGCTTGTCCACCGGCTTCCTTAGATGGAACCGCCGCATCCCCCCTAATGGGTTCAGATGGCTGAAGTCCGCCTTCCCCTTCCGGCTGCTCCTCCTCTGCCGGCTATCCATCAGCATCATCATCGGCCCGCGCCTTCGGCATTTGCGAGGTGATCAGGTATCCCTTCTCTTCCCACTCCACATAGGCATCAGCGATACCCGACTCCCTAGCCTTCTCTAGGAGCTCAAGAAACTGATCACTATTGTGATGTTTCTGGATAACCCGCTGGAAAAGCTCTGGGTCTTCTTCTCCAGCCGCAGTGGCGATGGCGGCACGCACAGCGGCAGCTTCCACCTGGAGCTCATCCACTTTGGCCTCTAGCTCGGCCCTCTCCTCCTTAGCCCGCTCCTTCTCCTCGTCGAGGCTCCGGACCTGGCCCTCTAGCTTGGCCACCTGCCTCTTGGCCCTCTCCTCCAGTCTGACCTTCTCTCGCTCAAGCCTGGACTTCTCAGCCTTCAGGCGCTCACGGGTTCCGGTCATAACGGCCACCTGCCTCTTCAGTTCCGACAGCTCCTCACTCAGGTCCGGTTGGTATAAATTGTACAACAGCTACAGAACGACAGGGAGCCGATTAAACAACAACAAAAAATAACGAAACCCTGCAGAAGTTTTATGAGCGGTACCGTAGCACCAAACAATTCTTACCCGGAGGACCACCTCCTTGCTCTTCTAGCGATTCTCCCCTTCGAATAAATAACTCTTCTAGTGAGGTCTGGCCTTACCCTTCGATGTGGGACTGGTTCCCTTCTGTTTGCACACCAAAGGGCAGCTTTGGTGACCTCTTGGGCAGGCAGGAGCCCCCGGACCCCGGACCCCGGGCCCCTGGTAGCAGGACAGACTGCTGGACCCCGAGGCCAGGTTATGGTGATCCTGTCCCTTGCCCTGGGCCGGTCCCTGGTGTGCTAGCTGCGGGTCTGCAGGCCTGCTGTAGCCCCTCTGTGGCTACTGTCAACAAGTCCCCCAAGTTCCCGGTCAAGTGTAATCTTGAATGGGGACTTAATCTGTCTTGCCCTTGCCCTGCAGACCCGCAGGGTTACCAACCCAACGGTGCCCAGTCCCCCAAGTCTGCGTTGAAGATTGGGCGTGACCGGGGTGCGTACCTGTTACCGATGGTGAGCAACAATTTATGAGTACGTTTGCAATATTAGTACTGTGCTCAAGTGTTGTGCTGTTATGAGCATGGAGTGGGGTGAAACCCGGAAAGTATATGAGATGATGCCATGCAATAGATGTGTGCATGGAATGATAATGGAGCGTTGAAATCCGTCATGCAATAGATGGTGCATGGAATGATAATGGGGCGTTGAAATCCGCCACGCAATAGATGTGTGCATGGAATTTCGACCGGGCGTTCTGCCATATCGGTACGAAGCGGAATTCGCGGGGCCTCTACCGGGCGTTCTGCCAAATCGGTACGAAGCGGAGTTCACTGGGCCTCTACCGGGCGTTCTGCCAAATCGATACGAGTCCATATTGCGAGGCTGCGACCTCGACCGGGCGTTCTGCCAAATCGGTACGAGTCGGAGTATGGAACCTCGACCGGGCGTTCTGCCATATCGAGACGAGTCCATATTGCTAGGCTGCGACCTCGACCGGGCGTTCTGCCATATCGAGACGAGTCCATATTGCTAGGCTGTGACCACGACCGGGCGTTCTGCCAAATCGGTACGAGTCGGAGTATGGAACCTCGACCGGGCGTTCTGCCATATCGAGACGAGTCCATATTGCTAGGCTGCGACCTCGACCGGGCGTTCTGCCAAATCGGTACGAGTCGGAGTATGGAACCTCGACCAGACGTTCTGCCATATCGAGACGAGTCCATATTGCTAGGCTGTGACCTCGACCGGGCGTTCTGCCAAATCGGTACGAGTCAGAGTATGGAACCTCGACCGGGCGTTCTGCCATATCGAGACGAGTCCATATTGCTAGGCTGCGAGGCGGTGGCCCTGGTGTTGCGGTCTGTTGTGGCGCCGGTCAACATTTGCTAGTTCTTCTCAGCTTGTTGGAATAAGCGTTGAGGCAATGGGGTGGCGTTGAGGTGACAAGTCTCGCCGTAGAGCCCCAGATTGATCGCAGTTCAGTGCGATGCAGGGTTTTTCTCCTGCTGGACAAGAGTACATGTGTTAGATGTACACTCACCCGGGTGTATAAAGCCCATGCCGGTCGAATGTTCTCATGACCGGGGTCGTGCCATGGAGCCGGGTGGACCTCGTCCGGGCGTTCTGCCAAATCGAGACGAGTCCCCCAGTGAGATGCCATGGGGCCGGGTGGATCTCGTTCCCGGGAAAAAAACTCTCGAG
The DNA here is from genome assembly GCA_963682095.1 of Potentilla sterilis. Lineage (NCBI taxonomy): Eukaryota > Viridiplantae > Streptophyta > Magnoliopsida > Rosales > Rosaceae > Potentilla > Potentilla sterilis. The sequence continues at coordinate 8,806,688 of OY821764.1, forward strand.
CCGGTTGGATGATCATAACCGGTGAGATGGTCTCACGTCGGTTGAATGTCACTACCAGATACGGCCGAATAGCCGACGAAAATTTTTTCGTCGGCCATTCAATTTTTTCGTCGGCTATACCCTCTGCCGACGAAAATTTCGTCGGCCATAAGTCATCGGTAATACGCCGTCGGTAATACAAATGGCCGACGAAAAAAAAAATTTCGTCGGCTATAGTTAAGTATGGCCGACGAGTCCAAAAAATCGTCGGGCAAACGTGGATGAAATAGCCGACGAATTTCGTCGGGTATTTTTGAGTATGGCCGACGAAATCCATTAAGTATGGCCGACGATTTAATAAAATTTCGTCGGCTATGGTGTTTTAACTATAGCCGACGATTTAATAATATTTCGTCGGCTATTGTGTTTTAACTATAGCCGACGATTTAATAAAACTTCGTCGGCTATATCCTCGAAATATATTACTATTTTAATAGGTATTAATTAGTTATAGCCGACGAAATATGGCAATTTTCGTCGGCTATACAAGTTATAGCCGACGAAAATTGGTAAAATTCGTCGGCTATACTTGTTATAGCCGACGAAATAATGCAAAAATCGTCGGCTATTCTTGCATTTGGGAAAAAAAAAATTAAATTATTTTCTAAATTACCATTCCAAGCAAGCTGCAAATCACAAAAACAATTCATGCATTTGCACCAACAAGAAACACGTCTAAATACCATTTTTATTAAATTCGTTCCAATATACATAAAATATAACCCTAATTATCCCCTAAACTACTAAAGTCTAGGATGTCATCTACAGCATCAGGCGCATCATCCTGCTGACCGAACTCGAGAGGTTCAGGCATTGGAGGCTCCACTAACTGCTGAAACGGGAGCGGGGGTGGACGGCCTTCTTGTTGTGCCGCGAACATCTCATAAACCCACTGTTGCTGGCCGTCGTAGTTGTATTGCCGAATTCTGGCGCACTCAGCATTCCAACGGACCATATCCAACTGATACTGCTGGTACTGCTGTTGTCTGCGGCGCAGCTCCTCTACTGTCTGGGACGAGGTCGCCAATTCTGCGGCCAATCGCTGCACTTCCCCCCTCATATGTTGGGTCTCCCCGCCTCCCTTCTTTTGACCTCCCTTAGTGGTCTTCAGGAGCCCTTGTCCAGAACCTCCCAAACCCCGGCAGTAGTACTCGTTGGACTGCTGTGGGAAGGCTGCGTTGAACATCCTCGCCGCCGTTTGGATATTGGTGCGGTCGACCCGGCGCACGGCTTCTTCCGTATCTGCCTCTGAGATGTCCGGTTGTGTCTCCCGAACTATTTGCTCGAGCACCTCTTGTTCGGCCTGGGTCACCCACTCCTAATTGGACGGGGAAAAAAAATTAATATTCTAACAAATGGATAGTTAAGTAAAATTAATAATTTAAATTTTAAAATCATAATGAACGACTTACGAGATCTTCTGTCGCTTGTGGATAAGCGATCTTGAACGTCTCCACGTAGGGGTTGCAATCAGGATGATCTCTGAGCGCCTCCTCCTGATATTGTGCAAACGGCCTTGAACCGCCGTGATGGAGGATTGTGTTACGGCGGCGGTTCTTCGAGTTTATCCGAAACCGTTCCTTCAAACAAATAATAAAATATTAGAAAAATGCATAAAAAAATATAACTGAAATAATTATAAAATATTTAAACTAATAATTAAAATTTTAATAAAATAAACATTTATAGTGAAGTTTAGTATTTACCATCATAGCCGGGTTGTCGAAGACTACGGTCTTCAACCAACGCCACTCGTACTCCCTGAACATGAACTCTCTGGGAGTACCCATACGACCACGGTTGCCGTACTCGTTATAGTGGGAACGGAGCTCGTTCTTCCACTCTTTGAACCTACGAAAAAAACAAAAGTGCATTAGAAATATGATTAATATCATAAAATATTTCAAATTATCAAATAAGACATTCCCAACGTACCTCGAGCTCTGTTGGGAGTCCGCCCAACCCCGCTTGTGTTCCGCAACCACAAAGTATGTCTGAAAGATAATATTTTATTAGTTTTATAATTATAACAATACCGAAAATTTTTAAATATTACGATAAATAAATTAAATTTTTTTATTTACTCACCGACGCGGCGTTGTTCAACTCCATCTTGATTTCTTCGGGCACATCAGCCCACCGAGCCCACAACATAGGGACTCTGTCCCTAATGAGTGCACCCACGCAACCCGAGTAGTCGCGTTTCTTTTTCGCCCCAACCTCCTGATTAGGAGCTTCGTCAATCTGGATCCTCCCGCTCCGTTCAACCGTTCTCCTGAGCGTCTCAAAACTGATGACACCTCTGGTATTCCTCTGGGTTGAACTGCTAGCGCCTGTCCCTATCACATAAACGACGATTGGTTAATAAAATTAAATATTAGTGCGTTAATTTTAATAAAAAATTTAATTAATAAAATCGAATGTTACCTGAACCCGATGATTCGGTTGCCGTCGACTTTCCTTTTCTCCTCGCCGAAATCAGGAGGTCAGGGCTCTCCCATGGCTGCTGCTGGTATGCCTCCGCAGCACTCACGAACTGAGGCATATCAGGCCACTGGGGCCGACCCTGATAGTCGACCTCGGGTATCGCAGGAATGTTGTAGGAGAGGAAGAGCTGGTTTGGGAGAGTTGGCCCCTCAGTCGAGTCACCAGCAGACTGAGTCGGACTCGGCATCGGCTCCCGATGAACCTCAGGCATACGAACCTGAGGAACGTCGGCAGCTATCTCCTCGTGAAACAGCTGCCGACTAAACCTCAGCGCCACAGAGGGACCGACATGCAGAAGTGAAGTGCTCGACGGCCGCCCCGCCTGGAGAAGGGTCTGGTGCCGAGCACTCACACTCCGCCGCGGCTGGGCTGCATCCACACTCCTCCGCGGCTGGCTGGTGGTCCTCTCAGGCTGGCTAGCCGTCCTCTCAAAGTCTGGGGAACCGGCGGCATTTCCAGAACCGGCGGCATTTCCAGAACCTCTAGATCTAGAACGATGGCCTCCGAAGAACTGCCTAAATGCATCGGCCATCTAAAGCCAGACGCATTAATACATTAATTAATATTAAATTATATTATATTAAATAACAAATTCTAATTAATATAATACCCAATAATACTAACATATTTTAATATTTACCGATTTATATAATAACCAATTTATACATATAAATTATACAATTACACCTAAATTATACAATTAAAATAAATTTTACAAAAATTACCTAAATTAACATAAAAACCTAAAAATTACATACATTAACATAAATACCTAAATTATAACTAAATTAACATAAATACATAAATTATACCTAAATTAACATAAATACATAAATTCTACCTAAATTAACATATATACATAAATTATAACTAAATTAACATAAATACATAAATTATACCTAAATTAACAATTATATATAATTTATTAACCATAATTTAATTTATTAACAATTAAATAACAAAAAAAAAAAAAAAAAAAGGGAGGCCGGGTACCGAATCAGGGAGGAGGAGGAGGAGGGGGAGGCGGCCGGAACAGGGAGGAGGAGGGGCGGCCGGAACAGGGAGGAGGAGGAGGAGGGTCGGCCGGGGCTGCCGGAACAGGGAGGAGGAGGAGGAGGAGGGGCGGCGGATCGAACCAAGGAGGAGGAGGAGGAGTCGCTAGGCTGCCGAACCAAGGAGGAGGAGGAGGAGGCGCCGGGCTGCCGGAATAGGGAGGGGGATCGGCGGATGAAGGAGGGCCGGATTCGAGGAGGAAGATTGTTTAGGGAAAATCGGGCAAATGGAGGCTAGGGTTCGGCTGCATTTTACTTATACCCGATAGTATAGCCGACGAAATAAAGCGATTTCGTCGGCCATGCTATAGTATAGGTGACGAAATAAAGCGATTTCGTCGGCCATGCTATGGCATAGCCGACGAAATTAAATAATTCATTTTTCGTCGGCCATGCTATGGCATAGCCGACGAATTATGTAATTTCGTCGGCTATAGTCTTCGTCCCTCAGCATCCGTCCGATCTCCCCCATCCAACGGTGGATAATGGAAAGGCGCGGATCACCAGACTTTAGCCGACGAAATATACCTTCGTCGGCTATACTTTTGGTCAAACTACAAAGTCAAACCTCTAAACGCTTTAAAACGGAAATTGGCCCGTCTAAATGACGTTTTTTGGCCTGACCTTCAACAGAGAATAGTTTCAGATCGATGCGACGCATCTAATCGTATAAAAATTTCCCCCAAAATATTTACCGACCGTCAGGCTACCCATAGGAAAACGGGAGTAAAAAACAGCAAACCGCAACATTCGGCACACAGATTTTGTCGGAATCTTCCCATTTTTCAACCGTAGCCGTATTTCAATATTTCGGTCATATCTTATTTCACGACACATTTGCATTTGAAGGGTCTACGTATAGTAGGTATTTGAAACTATACATTCACTTAAACACTTAGTAAACAAGTTAAGGAACATTAGTGCATATATTCCGATTTTGAATCTCAAAGTTTGGAAAATCTATTCCAACCGTCAGATATCACCGTTAAGATTAAATACATGTATGAAAAAAAATCCAACTACATCTGACAACGTTGAAGGCTCGATCGGGACGGTCAAACCGCAAAGTCAAACCTCTAAACGCTTTAAAACGGAAATTGGCCCGTCTAAATGACGTTTTTTGGCCTGACCTTCAGCAGAGAATAGTTTCAGATCGATGAGACGCGACTAATCGTATAAAAATTTCCCTCCAAATATTTACCGACCGTCAGGCTACACATAGGAAAACGGAAGTAAAAACCGCCTAACCGCAACATTCGGCACACAGATTTTGTCGGAATCTTCCCATTTTTCAACCGTAGCCGTATTTCAATATTTCGGTCATGTCTTATTTCACGACACATTTGCATTTGAAGGATGAAGCAATGGTTTGTCGATAGTGATAGAAAATGGAAACTGCTCTTTTTTTGTTTTTGTTTTTAATCATAGCCGACGAAATCAAACCTAGTATTCGTCGGCTATTGTTTTGTCGTTTTCTGTTAAAAACTTATGGCCGACGAAATATTTAATTTTCGTCGGCCATTGTTCGTAAAATAATTATTTTTTAAAAAACTTATGGCCGACGAAATACTTAATTTTCGTCGGCCATTGTTCGTAATATTATTATTTTTTAAAAAAATTATGGCCGACGAAATAATTATTTTTCGTCGGCCATTATAGGAGTATAGCCGACGAAAAAGTTTTTTTACCGACGACGGAAAAATCGTCGGCCATTCTGTGGGTATGGCCGATGATTTTCAATTTTTACCGACGAAATAATGAATCGTCGGCCATTCTTGGGAATAGCCGACGAAAAAATTATTTCGTCGGCCGTTTTTTTTTTTTTCATCGGCAAAGCCCTTTTCTTTTGTAGTGTGTTACGTAACCGGTGAGATGCCATGCAACCGGTTGAATGATACCTAACCTTGAACTGCCATGGTACCGGATGGATAGCTCATACCCGGAACAAAACTCTCGAAGCGGTTGAAAAACTCGGTGGTGAGAGGTGCCATGCAGCCGGTTGAATGATACCTAACCGTGAACTGCCATGGTACCGGATGGATAGCTCATACCCGAAACAAAGCTCTCGAAGCGGTTGAAAAACTCGGTGGTGAGAGGTGCCATGCAGCCGGTTTAATGATACCTAACCGTGAACTGCCATGGTACCGGATGGATAGCTCATACCCGGAAAAAAGCTCTCGAAGCGGTTGAAAAACTCGGTCGTGAGAGGTGCCATGTAGCCGGTTGAATGATACCTAACCGTGAACTGCCATGGTACCGGATGGATAGCTCATACCCGGAACAAAGCTCTCGAAGCGGTTGAAAAACTCGGTGGTGAGAGGTTCCATGCAGCCGGTTGAATGATACCTAACCGTGAACTGCCATGGTACCGGATGGATAGCTCGTACCTGGGGGACTGGGCCTTCTTGTTGCTGCTCTTCCCGCTTCCTCTTCAGCAGGTGCTGCCCGTACGTCTCGTGATCGGCCTGGGAGTTCCACCCGCACGGCGTAGGAAAATTTTCCCGGTCGGAGCCCTTGCTTGAACGCCATCTCGGCGATACCTTTGTCAAGGTTCCGAACCCCGGCCGTTGCCGTCTGCCAACGGTTGACGAAAGTCCTCCATTTCTCGCCGGGCGCCTGTATGCAGTTGAAGAGGATGGTCGATGTGCGGGCTCCCTCGACCCTGAGGATGAAGCGGCCTACAAACCGGTCGGCCAACTGCTCGAAGGCCTCGATTGAATTTGCCGGAAGTTCATAAAACCAACTGAGCGCCTCCCCAGACAGAGTTTCCTAGAAAATGTTGCAGCATACTGCATCAGAGTAGCCTTTGGCGCATGTCTGAGACCGGAAACTATCCAGGTGCTGGTACGAGCAGCCGGACCTTGAATAGGTGAGCTTGAGGGACTTCTGGTTACCAGACCTCCCCGATTCCATAACCCTGTGCGAAAAGGGGCCCATGCGCTCGTTGAACCGTGCGTCTTCCATCGGCCGTGCCGCTCTTCTCTCGCTGGCCTCCATTTGGGCCTTCAAATCCGACACAGTGTCGGCGAGCATCTGCAACGCCCGTACAGTCGAGGTCAAGGTTTCTTCCTCGGACGAAGTGTGGGGCTGGCGAGGCGGCGACGTGTTCTTTGGCGGGGCCCTGCCGGCCGGTGAATCTGCGCGCCAGGGACCACTGGGCCTACCGCCCGATGACTGCCCCGCTTCAAACTGCCGAGATCGAACTGGCGGGGGTGCCTGTGCCTTGACCAAAGCGTCGTTGCGCTGTTGTCCTCTCTCCAGGGCAGCTACCAGGGCAGCGTTCACCGCCTCCATTTCTTCATACCGGGCGTTGGACTTGGTCTATCTCGGTCGCCCTCCTCACGCAGGCGACTGACCTCTGCGGCCATTGCCCGTATCTCTCCCGCCATACTGCTCTGGTTGGGGCTGTACGTGGTGTCTCGGTCACTGTTGCAACGCGGGCTCTCCTCTCGGTCACTCGGATCATCCGAGAACATCATAGAAAAGCCCCGGTGCACAGGCCTGTCTTCAGTTGTCGGGCCTTTGCCGCGCGAGCCGTCGTGGTTTGGCCCCGACGTGCCGGTCGGCCTCCCACAACTCCCAATTTCCTGATCGCCTTGGTCGCCGCGCTGCTCTCGCATAACGACCGGGGTGGAGATGAGCGTTTGCACTGGTGCAACACGCTGCTCCTCGGTGGTATTTCTTTCCTGTCTTGCTTCCGAACTCTCTGCCATCGGTAGTGCCTACGTGGTTTCTTGTCCAAGCTTCCCACAGACGGCGCCAATTGTTTCTGCACAAACCCGTAGGCCTGGTAGAGACAGGTAAATCTTCGTACTAACTCCTGCAAACCTGCTTACTAAGGGGAATACCGGGCGGGCCGGTCTTCTCCTCTCCGATGCCTAAGTTAGTATAGTTGGAATAGATATAAATTAAGCACGTATGTAAGCGGTAGGAAGGATCAGTTACATATTAATGAGGGTAGTTGGGGCCCTTATATAGGTGGCCAGGAGTGAGGTCTGGCCTTACCCTTCGATGTGGGACTGGTTCCCTTCTGTTTGCACACCAAAGGGCAGCTTTGGTGACCTCTTGGGCAGGCAGGAGCCCCCGGACCCCGCGCCCCTGGTACCAGGACGGACTGCTGGACCCCGAGGCCGGGTTATGGTGATCCTGTCCCGGGCCCTGGGCCGGTCCCTGGTGCGCTAGGTGCGGGTCTGCGGGCCTGCTGTAGCCCCTCTGTGGCTACTGTCAACATTGCAGTTCGTCGAGGAAAATGCAAACGGGAATGAATACCATTATTGCCCATGCAAGAAATGTAAGTGTCGCAGTGATATGTGTCGATTTCCGATTAGGACAGTATGGGAGCACCTAAAGAGTAATGGGTTTTGGCCGAAGTACAAACGTTGGATATATCACGGTGAGCCATCATTAGATGGATCACATGATCATGGGCAGTTTTTTGAGGCGGGCAGTAGTAGTACATCCAACGATCCAACAATAGCATTCGTCAACGACGTGTTTCCTTTTGAAAGCGTGTACGTGGGGAACAATATATGCATGACCCGGTGCAGCCGTTCCCACAAGTTGTCAACACTGCTGCCTTTGACAAGTACAACAAACTTATTGCATTGCAACAGACCCCTGTGTCTTCAAGTTTTGAGAAGACAGTTCTTCAAAGTGTGATGGAGGTAATGATGATTAAAGTCGAGACAAAATCGAGCATCAGGCAAGTGGATGAATATCTACAGTACACTTCTTCGTTGTTGGAGGAGGGTCATCGTAATCCTACCAATCACCGTAAGGTCCGAAGTATCCTCAAAGATCTAGGGCTTTCCTACATTAAGATCCATGCATGTGCATTTGACTGCGTTCTCTTCTGGGGTAAAGATGCAGAAGGGAATGACCTTGCTAGCCTTGACGCATGTCCGATATGTCAGTCTGACCGATATAAGTTGACGGGAGCAGGCAATAGGAAACCTGTGAAAGTGATTCGGTATTTTCCGTTGAGAGATAGGCTTGAGCGGTTGTACATGTCAGAAACCACCGCAAAAGCTATGAGATGGCACGGTGAGCGGGACGCGGGAGACGCAGATATCATGACACACATCTCTGACGGAGCGGCTTGGAAGCATATAAACAATGAGTTTCATCATTTTGCGTCAGATGTCAGAAACGTCAGGCTCGGGCTCTCAACCGACGGGTTCAACCCTTTCGGCACCATGAGTCTTTCATACAGTATATGGCCGGTGGTTTTGGTACCTTACAACCTTCCTCCGTTGATGTGCATGAAGAAGGAATATAATATGTTGACGTTGTTGATTCCAGGGCCTGGTTACCCAGGGAAATGTCTCGATGTGTATATGAGACCATTGATTGAAGAGCTTAAGGTATTGTGGGACGTTGGTCATCCAACTTTTGACAAGTACAAGAAGGAGACGTTCCAGATGCATGCCATGGTTATTGGTACCATCAGTGATTTTCCTGCTTATGGGATGTTGTCGGGCAGCGTTGTTAGGGGATGCAAGACTTGTCCAGAGTGCCTCAGCGATTATGGGAGCACCCCTCATTGCAACAAGATATGCAGAATGGGTCATCGTGTGTTCCTTCAGGCGGATCACCACTGGCGTTACGAGTCCGCCGCATTTGATGGAACCGAAGAACACGGTGGTCCTCCCAGAAGATGGACGGGAAGAGAAATTTTAGCAGTGCTTAATGAGTACGATTTTGGGCCCCTCAGCAATCATCCCGATATTGTAGCGGAAATACCTGAAAGACCTGAGGAGTACAAATTCTGGACACATAAGAGCATATTGTGGGAACTCCCGTACTGGTGTGAGTTGTTGATCCGTCACTTCCTAGACGTTATGCACATAGAAAAAAATGTTTTGAAAGTGTGGTGGGCACAACGCTGAACTTGGAGGGGAAGACGAAAGACGGTCCTAAGGCTCGCACTGATCTACAAAACATGAATATCAGAAAACAACTATGGTTGAAACAAGGGAAGAGAAAAATGCCTCAAACTCCTTACACCGTCAAGCCTGAGCATAAATCAGAAATTTTCCATTGGATAAGTCGGGCCAAGTATCCTTCAGGCTTTGCTGGAAATATAGCCAAGTGTGTGAACAGACAATTCAACAATCTTTACGGTTGAAAAGTCATGACAATCATATCCTGCTACAACGTCTCTTCCCTGTTTTCATTCGACCGTTCCTTCCCCGTCACGTTGTGGAGCCGTTAGTAGCGTTGGCAAGATTTTTCCAGAAGGTATGCACACGGGAAGTGAGAAAATCTGACCTCCGGAAAATGCAACAAGACATCGTTCATATTATGTGTAAATTTGAGATGATATTTCCTCCAAATTTTTTCGACATCATGCCTCACCTCATGATCCATCTTCCTCGGCAGTTGTTGCTAGGCTGCGACCTCGACTGGGCGTTCTGCCAAATCGGTACGAGTCGGAGTATGGAACCTCGACCGGGCGTTCTGCCATATCGAGACGAGTCCATATTGCTAGGCTGCGACCTCGACCGGGCGTTCTGCCAAATCGGTACGAGTCGGAGTATGGAACCTCGACCGGGCGTTATGCCATATCGAGACGAGTCCATATTGCTAGGCTGCTACCTCGACCGGGCGTTCTGCCAAATCGGTACGAGTCGGAGTATGGAACCTCGACCGGGCGTTCTGCCATATCGAGATGAGTCCATATTGCTAGGCTGCGACCTCGACCGGGTGTTCTGCCAAATCGGTACGAGTCGGAGTATGGAACCTCGACCGGGCGTTCTGCCATATCGAGACGAGTCCATATTGCTAGGCTGCGAGGCGGTGGCCCCGGTGTTGCGGTCTGTTGTGGCGCCGGTCAACACTTGCTAGTTCTTCTCAGCTTGTGTTGGAATAAGCGTTGAGGCAATGGGGTGGCGTTGAGGTGACAAGTCTCGCCGTAGAGCCCCAGATTGATCGCAGTTCAGTGCGATGCAGGGTTTTTATCCTGCTGGACAAGAGTACATGTGTTAGATGTAAACTCACCCGGGTGTATAAAGCCCATGCCGGTCGAATGTTCTCATGACCGGGGTCGTGCCATGGAGCCGGGTGGACCTCGTCCGGGCATTCTGCCAAATCGAGACGAGTCCCCTAGTGAGATGCCATGGGGCCGGGTGGATCTCGTTCCGGTTGGATGATCATAACCGGTGAGATGGTCTCACGTCGGTTGAATGTTATGTAACCGGTGAGATGCCTGCAACCGGTTGAATGATACCTAACCATGAACTGTCATGGTACCGAATGGATAGCTCATACCCGGAACAAAGCTCTCGAAGCGTTTGAAAAACTTGGTGGTGAGAGGTGCCATGCAGCCGGTTGAATGATACCTAACTGTGAACTGCCATGGTTCCGGATGGATAGCTCATACCCGGAACAAAGCTCTCGAAGCGGTTGAAAAACTCGGTGGTGAGAGGTGCCATGCAGCCGGTTGAATGATACCTAACCGTGAACTGCCATGGTACCGGATGGATAGCTCATACCCGGAACAAAGCTCTCGAAGCGTTTGAAAAACTCATTACCGGTGAGATGTCTTCAAGCCGGTTGAAAGATTATAACCGGTGAGAGGTCTTCAAGCCGGTTGAAAGATCATAACCGGTGATTTGTAGTGAAGATGCCATGCAACCGTGGAGCCTGGGAAAGTGGGGGGGGGGGGCCTGACGCCTCGGTTCCCGCTCCTAACTCCCTTACCTGTCGCCAGAAGGCGGGACAAGTGGCTGACATGCATTTAAGGAGGAAGTCCATCAGTCCCATCAGTTATGATGGCGTGGGCAGTTTACTGATACTGGGACACGTGCTGATAGGGAGCGGTCTGAGATGGAAGGCCTGGATTCGTGAGCATTTGAGTTGCTCTGATTGCGTGTTTGGGGGGATTACAAGCGCCTAGAGCACCGAACCTCTCTATAAAAGGGGCCTGCTCTGCCTTCTTCATTCTGTTTTGCTTCTTGCTCAGAGAGACTAAGAGAAAGAGAGAAATCCGGCAAAAGCTCTGTGGAGGTGCCCCGCGACATCCGTTGTTGCCTCAAGTGTTCTTTTACTCTTCTCCTACCATTGCTCGCTGCTTTCGCAGGGCGGGTTTTCCTCGGTTGAGCATACTAATCGGTAAGTTCTTGTTTTCCTTGCCTGGTGTTGTTCTTGTTTTTCCTTTCGGTGTTTTTGCGGCGGGGGGAAGGGATCTCTGTCGCCGACTGAGTTGTTTTAAGCGGAGCGTCTGCGGTAGACTTGGGGAGGGGCCGCAAAGGGCGCTGTTCTAGCCTGTTGCTGACCAGCGCTAGAGTTTTGTTTTTTTTTCTTCCCTTTAGGTTAAAAATGTCTTCTGCCAGTTCTGATGGGGCTTCCAAATCGACCGACAGGCGTCCTATTGTGGATGATGAGGAAAGACTAGAGGACTGGCTCGGTTCGGAATCCCCGGTGTCCGAAGCCGCTGATCGCTCCCGGAGCGGGGCTTCGACTTCCGGGTCCTCAGGGTCTGAGGAAATACCGCACGGGGTGCGCCTTGCTGGTGCTCTGCCCATGAGCTACACTATCGGTAGAGGGAAGGGTGCCGTGGTGTGCGATGAGCCGGAGGGTAGCATGAGTCCCGGAGAGATTGCTGCGTTTCGGGAGACGTGGAGTATCCCGGATGAGGTGGCGCTACGGCCACTAAATCCCGGAGAGTCGGCCTGTAACCCTGAGGCAGGTTGGGTTGCCATGCATCTAGACCAATTTCGGCACGGGTTCTCGCTCCCGCTGCCAAACTTCGTGCAGTACATGCTCAGTGCATTGCAAGTATCTCCGGCGCAACTTCCAGGGCTCCAGTGGAGGCGACTGCTGAGCCTCGGCTGCCTGTACGAGTTTTCCGGGATGAGTATGCCAATGGTAAACGAATTCCGGGCACTGTACAGGTTGTCCTACTCGAAGAAGCGAGGGTCCCGGGGTTGCCTGTCCTTCAGCGCCCGGCGCTTTCAACCTATCATCACCAATATGCCTTCTTGGGTGGGTAACAACTAGAGGAAGAAGGTGGTGATGGCGGGCGGTAAGTGGCAGAAGAGGAGTAAGATGTACCGGGTTCCTGGTGCCTTCCAGCCCCTTGGGGATCAATCGTTCGAGCTGTCCGAGTTGGAGCAGGAGAGGATCACGACCATACTCGGATGTTGAGATGATCTCGAACGGAGCTCTTACAACTTCATCCGGCGAGAAGTGCTGGAGCATTGCTGTCTTGGGCGAGATCCCGGTGCATAGCAAGTGCTAGCGGTGATACTTCTGCTAACTTTAAATACTAACCTTTGCTCGTCCTGCAGGTGCATCTTCCCGGGCGGTCATCAAACCCAAAACCACTCTATCCATGGACGGTGAAGAGCTTCTCGCTATGCTGAAGGAGAAAGGCGAGGCCGTTTCACGGACCTCGGTGGACGAGGAGTCCGGTCGGCTAACGGTTCATCCCGAACCGCGGGCCATGGATGTGGAGGACGAGGGCTACGTCCTGGCGTGTGTGAAGAGCCATCCTGCTGCGCCCAAGGCGGGACCCGGTAAGGGCAAGACTACCGGGGGGCCACTGAAGATTCCCGGTAGAGTGAGCCGGATTCCGTACCGGCCGGGGTCAGTCCCGCTCGTCACCCGGGTAACCCGATCAAGCGCACAATCTTCTTCGCCTGACGGAGGATCATGGACGTTCCTCCCTCCACGCTGGTGACGCTGACCGGTGGTTCGTCCGGTGAGAATCTGGCCAAACGGCTCAAGGTAACCAGCGGTGCATCGGGTTCCGCTGGGCAGAAGGCTGCCGCTGCCCGGCAGAGTAGCCCCGGGCCTGCGGAGGCTCGGAGGGCAAGTCCGGAGAGTACACTCGCCAGGCAGCTGGCGGCAGACTTGGCCAGCCTTGGTCTGGACAGGGCTGAGGTCACTGGAGCCTTGGCGGGCGGGAAGCGCCAAAAGTTCAAGGAATCGGTCCTGCAGGTAAGAATTTCCCGGTGCCATTGTACCGCTCGAAACTCATTTCCTTTATTGCTTGCTTAACTGGCTCTGTTGTTATGCAGCTGCTGTACAATCTGTACCAGCCCGATCCGAGCGAGGAGCTGAAGAGGCAGGTGGCCGAGCTGACAGAAGCCCGAGAGCGGCTGGAAGCAGAGAGGTCTCGGCTGGAGCGGGAGAAGGCCAGATTGGAGGAAAGGGCCAAGAAGCAGGTGGCCAAACTGGAGGAGCAGGTCCGGTGCCTGGAGAGGGAGAAGGAGCTGGCTGAGGAGGAGAAGGCCGAACTGGAGGCCAAGGTGGATGAGCTCCAGGTGGGAGCTGCCGCTGTGCGCGCCGCCTCTGCCGCTGCAGCCAGGGAAGAGGACCCAGAACTGTACTAGCGGGTTGTTCTCAGATATCATGAGAGCGATCAGTTCCTTCAGTTCCTGGAGAAGGCCAGGGAATCGGGCATCGCGGATGCGTATACGGAATGGGAGCAGAAGGGGTACCTGGATACTTCCCGGATGTCGAAGGCTGCTGATGAAGATATTCATGAGCAGTCGGATATCCATGAGCAGTCGGCGGAAGAGCAACCGGAAGGGGATGGTGGACCTCAGATTGCTGAAGGCGCGGCTGCTTCATCCATAGAGACTGGTGGATTGCCTGTTGAAGGTGGAGGCGTAGCTCCTTAGGATTTTGCCTTTGCTCTTTTTGTAAACTTGCCGGAACGGCCTTTGCTTGTATTATCCCTTGACTATGAATATACTTGAATTGGTGGGACCGGTGGAATTTTTCTTGAAAGTAGTTTGTATATACATCTTGATGTTACAACGGTCGAACCGGTGATATGCCAAACTAACCCCTTGGAGGCTCGGCGAGTCTACCAGCCTCGGTCTTGCTCCCGGTCGGGATCTGCTCTCCTTTCCCCTATATACCGTTGGAGCTGGCCGTTACTAATCAAACCCTCCACCGCTGTTTTGAGAGCACAGCATTGGCTCGTTCGATGAGTAGCCTCATCATGATAGGAGCAGTACTTGCCCGTTTGTGCCGTGGTAAGTTTCCCCTTTGGGTACTTTCTCCTGGGCGGTGGTGGAATGATGTTCCCGTTCTCAAGCAAAATGTCCTCATATGAAGAGGTGAGAGCGGTGAAAACCTCCTGACCGGCAGGTTGTGCTGGCATGATTTCCAGGGGGCGTTCTTGCCGGTACTGCGCCGGCTTGTGCTCGTTCTGGGGCCGGTCGTTGTTTCTGCACAAACCCGTAGGCCTGGTAGAGACAGGTAAATCTTCGTACTAACTCCTGCAAACCTGTTTACTAAGGGGAATACCGGGCGGGCCAGTCTTCTCCTCTCCGATGCCTAAGTTAGTATAGTTGGAATAGATATAACGTAAGCACGTATATCAGCGGTAGGAAGGATCAGTTACCTATTAATGAGGGTAGTTGGGGCCCTTATGTAGGTGGCCAGGAGTGAGGTCTGGTCTTACCCTTCGATTGTGGGACTGGTTCCCTTCTGTTTGCACACCAAAGGGCAGCTTTGGTGACCTCTTGGGCAGGCAGGAGCCCCCTGACCCCGGGCCCCTGGTAGCAGGACGGACTGCTGGACCCCGAGGCCGGGTTATGGTGATCCTGTCCCGGGCCCTGGGCCGGTCCCTGGTGCACTAGCTGCGGGTCTGCGGGCCTGCTGTAGCCCCTCTGTGGCTACTGTCAACAAGTCCCCCAAGTTCCCGGTCAAGTGCAATCTTGAATGGGGACTTAATCTGTCTTGCCCTTGCCCTGCAGACCCGCGGGGTTACCAACCCAACGGTGCCCAGTCCTCCAAGTCCTCGTTGAAGATTGGGCGTGACCGGGGTGAGTACCTGCTATATCGGTACGAGTCGGAGAGCATGGGACCTCGACCGGGCGTTCTGCCATATCGGTACGAGTCGGAGAGCATGGGACCTCGACCGGGCGTTCTGCCATATCGGTATGAGTCGGAGAGCATGGGACCTCGACCGGGCGTTCTGCCATATCGGTACGAGTCAGAGAGTGTGGGACCTCGACCGGGCGTTCTGCCATATCGGTATGAGTCGGAGAGTGCTAGCCTATGGGAAGGCCTGTTGTTGCGTGGAATGAGCCAACAGGTGCCCCCGGTGTTGCGGTCATTCCGAAGCACCGGTCAACACATGCTAGTTCTCAGCTTTTGTTGGAATAAGCGAGGTAAATGTGCAGGTTTGTTAGCCTGCGGGGAGACTTGTTCTGTGTTAGAGAAACAATCTGCCCGGTGGGGTGGCGTTGAGATAACGAGTCTCGCCAAGTATCCCCAAATGTATCACAGTTCAGTGTGATGCAGGGTTTTTATCCTGCTGGACAAGAGTACATGTGTTAGATGTAAACTCACCCGGGTTTATAAAGCCCATGCGTTTGGAAGCCTTGAGTTGTTGCTGGCTCGTTCCTTCCCGTAGGCGAAGGAAAGTGACAACCGGTGGAATGCTTTGGAGTCGGTTGAATGTCACATGCATTGTGGAATGTCAGGGGGGCCGGGTGGATCTCGCCCGGGCGTTCTGCCATATCGAGACCAGTCCCCCGGTGAAATGCCATGCAGCCGGTTGAAAGATCATAACCGGTGAGAGGTCTTCAAGCCGGTTGGATACTTCATAACCGGTGGGATGGTGCGGAGCCGGTTGGGTACTTCATAACCGGTGAGATGCTGCTCCTTGGTTCAAGGTTGACTTCCTGGGGAAGTGAAGGGAGTGGACGCCTCGTTCTGCGCTCATATCTCTCCTAACTGCCGCTTGTAGGTGGGACAGGTGGCTGACATGCGATGAAGGAGAGAGTCCATCAGTCCCCCATCAGTTATGATGGCATGGGAACCTTTATCGATGCTGGGACACGTGTCGGCAAGGAACGGTCTGAGATGAAGGGAATATGCGGCTGGGGTTGCCTCTCTTTTATGGTTGCCCTATTTATCAGTTCTTCTGCTCTCCTTCTGCCGTACCTTGCTGTTCCTTGCCCTTTGCCTGCCGTTTGTCTGCATTGCTATTTTGCTACAGCGCTAACTTCCGTTATTCAGCCTTTATGGCATCTGCGAGATCGGCGAATCTTGTCAGTTCCGGCCGTGCGTTGAGGTATGAACTACTGGATGGCGATAGGGTGATTTTCTGCGACGAGCCAACCAGAAGCATGTCCGAGAGAGAGATAAGGGACTTCCGGGCGAAGTGGGACATTGATTCCTCCATTAAGCTTCGAGGCCTGTATCCCGGGGAACTGGCTTGCAACCCGGAGCCGGGTTGGGTTGCCGTTTTTGATGATCAATTTCGGCACGGACTATCTCTGCCGCTGCCGAAGTTTGTTCAGTTTATGCTGAGTAGTATAAATCTGTCCCCAACTCAGCTGCCTAGCAACCAGTGGAGACAGTTGCTTAGTCTCGGGTGCCTATTCAGCCTGAGCAATATGGACTGGCCCACGGTGAATGAGTTCCGGGCGCTGTACAAGGTTGTCTACTCCAAAAAGGCCTAGGCCTGCGGTTGTGTTAACTTTGCCGCGCGTGACTTCGATCCTGCCATCACTCATCTGCCGTCTTCGGTTTCGAATGTATGGAGGAGGTCGGTTGTGATGGCCGGAGGCAGGTGGCAGCGTAGTTCAAGGAGCTTTCAGGTGCCCGGGGATTATCAATTGATCGGAGATCAGTCGTACCGGTTGGTGGACTTGGAGAAGCAACGGCTAGCCCGACTTTTTGTGTGCTGGGACGTTCTGGGCCGGACCTCCTATAATTTCATCCGGTGGAATGTGCTGGAGATATGCGAGATGGGGAAAAAACCTGGTAAGGTACCTTGCACCTGCTCTGCAGGGTCGCTTTTATTATGACCGCTCGGTTTATCGTTTTGCAGCTAATGCCCCCCGGCTCGCTGTTTGGAGCGAGGAGACCGTCGAACCGGATGAGGAGCTTGTGGCTCCGAGGTTGATGGAGATGGGGGAGTTGGCTTCGAAAACCGTTGTAGATCCGGTCACCCTAGAGTGCACGGTGTATGACAGGCCTGTGCCGCTCGTGTTTCCGGATTCCCACTACAGCAGACGAGTGGGCGGTGAGGATAATGCCCCACTCGTTATCCGGGAAGTAAGGTCGGTTGGCCTACCGGGTTCGGAACATCTAGCACGGCCGACCGCGCGGGAGAAAGAGGCAGCGGAGGTGCCTGGGCACCGCAGAAGCGATCGTGGTGAAGCCCCAGCGAAGAGGGCGAGGACGTTGATGCCGGGGCGTCAAGCTCGGCTGGTGGGGGGTCAGCATTAGTTCCGGTCAGGGAGACTGGCAGTCGAAGGAGTCGGGGGCCGGAAACGGATCGTAGTTCCGGGGGTGGCGGTTTTGGTAGGTTCGTGGCATCTACCATTGAAACCTTGGGACTTGATCGGGAGGGCCCTGGAACTGGGCAGCCAGACGAGAGTAGGACGAAGCCCGTGGAATTAGCACTTCGGGTAAGTGTGTTTTCTGGGCTTCCTTTCCCCTTTGTGGTACGAGCTAATGTTCCTTTTGTGTATCTGTGCCAGCTGGTTCATAGTCTTTACGTCGCCGAGCCTAGAGGGGAGGTTGCGGTTTTGGAGAAGCAAGTGGAGGAGCTTACTGTGCGGCTATCCTTGGCGGAGACTAAGCTTGCTCAAGAGAGAGAGAGAGGATTGGTCGGCTGACAACTGAGCTTGCGCGGGAGAAAGAGGAAACCGGTCGGTTGACCACTGAGCTGGGGCAGGAGCGGGAGGAAGCCGACTGTCGGGCAACCGCTCGGGAAGGGAAGAATGCTGAGCTGGAGGCGAAGGTTTTGGGACTGCAGACCCAAATGTCAGCAGTCTTCAAAGGAGGGGAGAAGTTTGTGGAATCCCGGCTTGCTGAAGTGGCTGATAAAGCTGTCGACGACTTTCGGGAGTCGGTGGAACTTGAAGAGATGCTGGATGACGCCCGTGCGAAGGGCATAAATGATGCCTATCTGGAGTGGAGGGAGAAAGGGTGGCTTGATGCTGAGCGGATGGCGGCTGATGTAGCCCTGGCTAAGATGGCGGAGCAAGAGCAGCCTCTCAAAGGTGGCGGGTCCGGGATTGGGGGCTCCGGCGGTGCTGGCTAACAGTTTTTTGTATATACGTTGCGACCAGCTGTAGTTTATTCTAAATGCAGTAACTATGTATTGCCATGTTGGTGCCAAATACACTATTGTCCCTTTACGACGGCTTTTATTTCGGGTAGAACCGTAGGTGCTGGATATTCCACGGGCGGGTGGAATAGATGCCTTCGGCGTCTATGATGTGGAATGTTGCCGGGCCCGCAGCTGCGGTGATTTGATAGGGCCCTTCCCATGTTGGCTCCAAGGCCAGCGGTTTTTTCTGAACTTTCTTCATGACCCAGTCCCCCACTTGTAATTTCCTTTCCCGGACCCTTCTATCATAGTACCGAGCGACCCGATGCTTGTAGGTTTGGTTTCGCATATGCGCCTGGTTGCGCCGCTCTTCTATGAGATCCAGGTTGAGCCGTATGCCCTCGGCGTTTGTTTCGGCGTCGTAATTCTCGACCCTACCGCTGGGCATATTGGTCTCTACAGGGAGTACTGCTTCGCTCCCAAATGCCATGCAGAACGGGGTCTCCCCTGTTGCCTCGGTAGCTGTCGTCCGGATGGCCCATAGAACCGCGGGGAGTTCCTCGGCCCAACATCCCTTCTTGGCATCCAGCTTTTTCTTGAGGAGGGTTTTGATAATCTTGTTCACCGCTTCCACCTGGCCGTTGGTCTGCGGGTGTGCCACTGAGGCAAAGAACATCCGGGTCCCCATGGAGGCCGTGTATTGGATAAGATCAGCATCGTTGAACTGTGTCCCGTTATCCGTGACTATAGTCTGCGGTACCCCGAACCTGCAGTAGATGTTCTTCCACAGGAACTTTCTTACTCGCTCCTCGGTGATCTTTACCAGGGGTTCCGCCTCGACCCACTTAGTCTGATAGTCCACGGCCACAATGGTGTATTTGTACTGTCCCACAGCTATTGGGAAAGGGCCGATGATATCTAGTCTCCATTGCACGAACGGCCATGGCGCTAACAGGATTGATAGCGCGATTGCCGGGGCATGGGGTGTAGAGGCGTACATGTGGCACTTGTGGCAACCACCTGATATTCTTCTTGATGCTGCTGCCATGTCTGGCCAAAAATACCCCGCCCGGAGCGACTTGTGAGATAAGGACTGGGCGCCAAAGTGATTACCGCATACTCCCTCGTGGATTTCTCGCATGATAGCCTCTCCTGCCTCCTTAGTGACACACTTCAGCTGGGGAAAGCTGTGCCCTCTTCGGTACAACTTGCCGTTGAGAAGGCTGTACCTGGCGCACCGGAGGTGTAGCCTCCTAGCCTCCACCGCATCTTGGGCGTTGGTTTTGTCAGCCAAGTATCTAACTATCGGATCCATCCAGTTCGGTGGTGCCTCTTCTACCGCAAATATCTCGGAGATGGTCTTGCTTATACTCGGTTTCTGGAGGGTTTCAATTTTAGCTCTTCGGTACTCTGGAGGGTTGTTTCCGGTTGCCAACCTTGCGAGGGCGTCTGCATGCCTATTTGCCTCTCGGGGTATATGCTGGATCGTGGCACCCTGGAATGGCTCGATCAGGGCCTTGGCCAAAGCTTGGTAGGAGGCTAGCTGGGGTTCCTTGACTTCGAACAGCCCGTTCATTTGGTTCACCACTAGGCTCGAGTCGCTGTATATGTCCAGGGATGGGATTCCCATTTCCTTGGCTAGTTGTAAACCGGCTATGAGGGCCTCATATTCAGCGGCGTTATTGGAAGTGTTGAAGAGGAACCGTAGGGCATACTCGTACGATTGGCCATCGGGCGAGGTTATCATGACGCTGGCTCCGCTCCGCTTACTCGTTACGGAGCCGTCTACGTAGAGCTTCCAACCGTTGGGTAGGCCTGGTTCGATCTTTACGGCCTGAACTGCCTCCTTGCCCTCGTACCGGCCGGGGTGCGCTTCTGCCACCCTTGGGGTGAGCTCACATATGAAATCCGCAGCTGTCTGTCCCTTGATAGCCGTTCGCGGAGCATAAGTGATGTCGAACTCTCCCAACTCAACTGCCCACCGTACGAGCCTACCGCAGGTGTCCGGTTTTTGCAGGATCTGCCGCAAAGGGTGATTGGTGTATAGGGTGATGGAGTGAGCCTGGAAATAGTGCCTGAGCTTTCTGGCACTAACGATCAGGGCCAGAGCCAATCTCTCAATGTCGGGGTACCGGCCCTCGGCTCCGGTAAGTCCCTTCCCTGCATAATATACCGGGAGATCGAGCGTGCCCTCCTTCCTGACGAGAGCCGTGGAGACGGCTGCTTCGGATGCAGCTATGTAGAGGTATAGCATCTCGCCCGGTACTGGTTTGGATAGGAGAGGTACTGCAGAGACATACGTCTTAATGGACTGGAATGCCGCTTCATGCTCCGCCGCCCAGTGGATTTTCTTGAACTGTTGTGCTTTGAGCAGTTTAAAGAATGAGGCGCACTTATCGGTCAGGCGGGAGATGAATCTGGCTAGGGCGGCCAGCCGGCCGGTCAGCATTTGGACCTGGTTTCGTTCCCCCGGTGTTTCCATGTTTAGGATTGCCTGGACCTTCAGCGGGTTAGCTTCTATCCCTCGTTGGCTGATGATGTGGCCTAGGAACAAGCCTTCTGAAATCCCGAAAATGCACTTCTACGGGTTCAAGCGCATTCCATGTTTAGGTCTGCGGGCCTGCTGTAGCCCCTCTGTGGCTACTGTCAACAGTCATGATAGGGTCTTTGCTGCCGTTGCCCCTAATTTCTACTGGGCCGGCTCGATCGGGCGGATCGGTTCTCGGTCCGCTGGCTGGTCTTGTCTTCTTGGCGGGGTGGGGGGTGCTCTTCCCGGGGGTGGTCTTCTTGCTGCTGCTCTTCCCGCTTCCTCTTCAGCAGGTGCTGCCCGTACGTCTCGTGATCGGCCTGGGCGTGCCGGATGGCCATTGCCATCAACTCGTCATACCCCTGCGGGAGTTCCACCCGCACGGCGTAGGAAAATTTTCCCAGTCGGAGCCCTTGCTTGAACGCCATCTCGGCGAAACCTTTGTCAAGGTTCCGAACCCCGGCCGTTGCTGTCTGGCAACGGTTGACGAAAGTCCTCAATTCCTCGACGGGCGCTTGCATGCAGTTGAAGAGGATGGTCGATGTGCGGGCTCCCTCGACCCTGAGGATGAAGCGGCCTACAAACCGGTCGGCCAACTACTCGAAGGCCTCGATTGAATTTGCCGGGAGTTCATAAAACCAGCTGAGCGCCTCCCCAGACAGAGTTTCCTGGAAAATGTTGCAGCATACTGCATCAGAGTAGCCTTTGGCGCATGTCTGGGACCGGAAACTATCCAGGTGCTGGTACGGGCAGTCGGACCCTGAATAGGTGAGCTTGAGGGACTTCTTGTTACCAGACCTCCCCGATTCCATAACCCTGTGCGAAAAGGGGCCCATGCGCTCGTTGAACCGTGTGCCTTCCATCGGCCGTGCCGCTCTTCTCTCGCTGGCCTCCATTTGGGCCTTCAAATCTGACACAGTGTCGGCGAGTATCTGCAACGCTCGTGCAGTCGAGGTCACGGTTTCATCCTCGGACGAAGTGCGGGGCTGGCGAGGCGGTGGCGTGTTCTTTGGCGGGGCCCTGCCGGCCGGTGAATCTGCGCGCCCGGGACCACTGGGCCTACCGCCCGATGACTGCCCCGCTTCAAACTGCCGAGATCGAACTGGCGGGGGTGCCTGTGCCTTGACCAAAGCGTCGTTTTGCTGTTGTCCTCTTTCCTGGGCGGCTACCAAGGCAGCGTTCACCGCCTCAATTTCTTCATACCGGGCGTTGGACTTGGCTCTATCTCGATCGCCCTCCTCACGCAGGAGACTGACCTCTGCGGCCATTGCCCGTATCTCTCCCGCCATACTGCTCTGGTCGGGGCTGTACGTGGTGTCTCGGTCACTGTTGCAACGCGGGCTCTCCTCTCGGTCACTCGGATCATCCGAGAACGTCAGAGAAAAGCCCCGGTGCACAGGCCTGTCTTCAGTTGCCGGGACTTTACCGCGCGAGCCGTCGTTGTTTGGCCCTGGCGTGCCTGTCGGCCTCCCACATCTCCCAATTTCCTGATCGCCCTGGTCACCGCGCTGCTCTCGCATAACGACCGGGGTGGAGACGAGCGTTTGCACTGGTGCAACACGCTGCTCCTCAGTGGTATTTCTTTCTTGTCTTGCTTCCGAACTCTCTGCCATCGGTAGTGCCTACGTGGTTTCTTGTCCAAGCTTCCCACAGACGGCGCCAATTGTTTCTGCACAAACCCGTAGGCCTGGTAGAGACAGGTAAATCTTCGTACTAACTCCTGCAAACCTGCTTACTAAGGGGAATACCGGGCGGGCCGGTCTTCTCCTCTCCGATGCCTAAGTTAGTATAGTTGGAATAGATATAACTTAAGCACGTATGTAAGCGGTAGGAAGGATCAGTTACCTATTAATGAGGGTAGTTGGGGCCCTTATATAGGTGGCCAGGAGTGAGGTCTGGTCTTACCCTTCGATGTGGGACTGGTTCCCTTCTGTTTGCACACCAAAGGGCAGCTTTGGTGACCTCTTGGGCAGGCAGGAGCCCCCTGACCCCGGGCCCCTGGTAGCAGGACGGACTGCTGGACCCCGAGGCCGGGTTATGGTGATCCTGTCCCGGGTCCTGGGCCGGTCCCTGGTGCGCTAGCTGCGGGTCTGCGGGTCTGCGGGCCTGCTGTAGCCCCTCTGTGGCTACTGTCAACACCAGTTTCCTACAAGTTGAAAGATTATGAGGTAGCCACTGCACATTGGTGGGTACTACTCAACTGTCCAGAAGTTCAGTTTTGGAAGAACATGCATCTAAACTGTGATGGAGTAGCAGGTGATCTCGATTACCACAACCGGACATTCGCAGAGTATTTCGGCCGCTGGGTACGTAACTTTAACACTATTCTATACGTGTTTATATATTATTGTGTATAATTATTCATATTTATAGTTGATTCTGATGGTTGCAGATGGACCTTATTAAAAATGATAATCACCCAAATTGGTCGCACGAACTCAGACTTCTAGCGATGAGGCCGGTCTATTCAAAAGTTTATGCGACGTGCAAGGTGAATGGTGTGCTATTTCGATGTGAAGAGAGAGACCTCAGACTGAAAACACAAAATTCAGGGGTTATGGCACATGGTGGGGATGATGAAGTTGACTATTACGGTGTTCTCCATTCAGTTGTGGAACTGCATTATGGGGAAGGCATGAAAGTGCACCTTTTCAAGTGTAGATGATTTGACACACGGCCGCAGAGCATGAAAACCGATCAATACGGCATAACTTCTGTGAACACTAGTACATCATGGTATGAGGACGACCCGTTCGTTTTAGCCACATGGGTGAAACAAGTGTTTTATCTTGATGATCTCGCCAAGGGTGACCCATGGAAAGTAGTCAACACTATCCACCATCGCAACATTTACCGGGCGTCTACACTTAGAGTGGCTAAAGAGAACGAGGAAAGGGGCACCGCGTATCAAGAGCCCAACTCAAACGGTATTCCTGACTCCTCTTTTATTCGCCTAGACACGCCGGTGCGAATTCGACGTGAAGAGCCACTGCTTGTTGATGTTGATCCAAATGAAGAAACTAACGAGGACTCTAGTGGTGAGGAACGACATAGATTACCCCTATCGAGCAATTCAGAAACCGAAGAAGACTCATCCGATGATTCCGATTACAATCCGACGGATTAAGTAATTTAGATGGTGTAATCCTTTCATTTGTAATCCACTCATTTCTAATGAACGGGCGTGGGGATGAGCCTCCCAGCTAGGCTGGGTTCCAAACCCCTTAAAAAAAAATTTGAAATATGTTGACTGCTGGGTTTCTATTTTTTTTATGTTCAATTTTGGTTATATATGAACAGGACATATGGGTACGAGAGGTGTAACACAACTGATTTTTTTATTTTTTTCACAGAATAGCCGACGAAAAATGCATTATTTCGTCGGCTATACTAATTATAGCGGACGAAAAATGCGTGATTTCGTCGGCCAACACTATATTGAAAAATACATATTTTATTTTAGACACAAAACGACAAAAGAATAGCCGACGAGTACTAGGTTTGATTTCGTCGGCTATGATTAAAAAAAAACAAAAAAAGACCACCTTCCATTTTCTATCACTATCGACAACCCATTGCTTCATCCTTCAAATGCAAATGTGTCGTGAAATAAGATATGACCAAAATAATGAAATACGTCTACGGTTTAAAAATGACAAGATTCCGACAAAATATGTGTGCCGAATGTTGCGGTTAACTGTTTTTTACTTCCGTTTTCCTATGGGTAGCCTCACGGTCGGTAAATATTTTGAGGAAAATTTTTATATGATTAGTTGCGTCTCATTGATTTGAAACTATTATCTGTTGAAGGTCAGGCCAAAAAACGTCATTTACACAGGCCAATTTCCATTTCTAAGCGTTTAAAGGGTTGACTCACCCGGTTGACCGTCCCGATCGAGCCTTTAACGTTGTCAGATGTAGTTGGATTTTTTTTCATACATGTATTTATTCTTAACGGTGATATCTGACGGTTGGAATAGATTTTCCAAACTTTTAGATTCAAAATCGGAACATATGCACTAATGTTCCTTAACTTGTTTACTAAGTGTTTAAGTGAATGTATAGTTTCAAATAGTTACTATACGTACACTCTTCAAATGCAAATGTGTCGTGAAATAAGATATGACCGAAATAATGAAATACGTCTACGGTTGAAAAATGACAAGATTCCGACAAAATCTGTGTGCCGAATGTTGCGGTTAACTGTTTTTTACTTCCGCTTTCCTATGGGTAGCCTCACGGTCGGTAAATATTTTGAGGAAAATTTTTATACGATTAGTTGCGTCTCATCGATTTGAAACTATTATCTATTGAAGGTCAGGCCAAAAAACGTCATTTACACAGGCCAATTTCCGTTTTAATTTAAAGCGTTTAGATATTTGACTTCGTTGTTTAACCAAAGGTTTAGCCGACGAAATATTTGATTTCATCGGCTAAACTCTTGCGATCCGCTTATTGTCCGCCGTTGGATGGTTCAGATCCAACGGCTGCTGATTGTCCAAAGCATAAAA
>OY821764.1:8832534-9026362 GCA_963682095.1 Potentilla sterilis
AAAAAAAACGGGACTACTCGGGTTTCGTGGGGGCACTGATTAGGGACAGAGTCCCTATGTTGTGGACACGGTGGGCTGATGTGCCCGAAGAGATAAAGAGAGAGGTGAACAACGCCGCGTCGGTGAGTAATTTAAAAAATTTAATTTATTTATCGTAATACTTATCCTTCTTGGACTTTGTAAATCGAGAAGAGAAGGGAATGCATGAGTTCGGCACCCCTCCCTTGTTGGCTTTGATCGACATGGCTTCCTTCTTCGAGGTTGCGGGATCTTTCTCGAGCTCATTCTTCAATCTCTCTCTCTCGGCTGCAGCCTTCTTCTCGGAAGCACTAGGCTGTGCAGCATCGGCATCGGCAGGGCTGTGCTCGGCAGTGGCAGGTTGCAAGCCAGCCTACTCGGCAATATCGGTAGCAACAGCGCCGGTTGCCCCGTCTTCCTCTAAAACCATGCCGAGTGCGTTCTTGCTTGTCTTCTTTGGAACTTTTGCTCGTGGCTCATCCAACACTCTTCCACTACGTGTTGTTGTGACTTTGTCATGCTCATGCCCCGGATTTTTAATAACTCCACCCGGAAGCTTCCCTTGTTCGGTGAACTTACCCATAAAGTCCACAACTTGCCCCATTTGTGTTTTTAACTCGGCTATGTCCGTCGAGTGTGTTTGTTGTCCCGCAATCAATACTTGAGTTGCACTCGAAAGAGATTGAATCAATGCAACGTAGTTGAGGTTGTTTGGTGCGGTTTGAGCTTAGAAAGGCACGGCTTGGTTCGGTGCTTGTTTATTTGGGACAAAAGCTCCTTGGTTCGGCTGAAAGGGGGCTCTCGGCACAAATGGTGCTC
This sequence comes from Potentilla sterilis, assembly GCA_963682095.1. Lineage (NCBI taxonomy): Eukaryota > Viridiplantae > Streptophyta > Magnoliopsida > Rosales > Rosaceae > Potentilla > Potentilla sterilis. The sequence goes on from OY821764.1 coordinate 8,833,372, forward strand.
TCGGTTGGTATGGGGCTGCGTTCAGTGGTCTTTGAACATTGTCATTGTTAGACCATCGAAAGTTGGGGTGATCACGGAATCCCGGATTGTAAGTGTTTGAGTAAGGATTATAGTTTTGTCCTCCTTGGAAGCCGATTGCATTGGCCTCCTCATATCCCTCACTCAACACTTGTGGACATTGATCCGTTGCATGGTCTTCCGTGCATACTCCACACACTTGTGCTCTCTTCCCTCGCATTAGACTTGCTACCATATCCGATAGCTTAACAACTTTGTTCTCCAATGCCGAACTAATAGTCTCATTCACCTTGTGCTTTAAGGCATTGTCTCGCGACATGCCAAATTGTTGACTATTCAATGCTCGGATCTCCAACAAGTTCTTGACCGGTGTAGGATCAAGCTCAAGGAAAGAACCTTGAGCAGCCGAATCTAAAAACTCTCTCTCCATGAGACGCAAGCCCTCATAAAAGTATTGAAGAAGTAGCCCTTCTCTAATGCCATGAGATGGACACGAAGCAACGAGGGTTTTATACCTCTTATAATAGTCGAAAAACGTCTCATCTCCTCCTTGCCTTATGCTCGTGATTTGTTTTCTCAAATTCATGATACGAGATGCCGGATAATACTTGAGTAGAAACTCATTCACCATCGTCTCCCACGATGTGATACGACCGGTTGACACCTCAAATAGCCACTCCTTGGCTTGATCCTCAAGTGAAAAACGGAAATGCCTTCATCTTGAAGTGTTGAATATCGGCACATGCTCTCGGTGGTGAAATTGAACCATTGGAGATGTTTGTTCGGATCCTCACCCGCCAAACCGTGATATGGCCTCAATTGGTGGAGAAATCTACTTTTCAACTCAAATTCCCCACTCTTGCCGGCAGCACATGCCGGAAAGGTGATATTCACGGGTTCGGTTCCTCCTCCGGTAACAAGTCAATTTTGAGCACGAATTGAAGTCATGATTGGTGGCTCGGCAAAGTTAAAATCAAACTCGTCGTGAGGGTAAGTGATAGCTAACAACTCCGGCTCTTCTAACTCACAAGACGATCGAAGACTCGATGAAGTAACAATGGAAGGCGAGTTCGGGCTAGAGGGAGGAGATGGTGATGCTGAGCTAGATGATTCTGATGGGGGCGGTGTGATAGGAGCATAAAATGCTACGTTCTTAATGCATTATTCCCTTCATTTTTACTTTGTTTAACCCTTATTTGCTTTAAATCGAGTCATAATATAGAGTCATGAGCTCTTGGTAGAGTTTTAATGAAATCGTGCTTAAAAGTCGGAAGTTTACAGAAATTTGACTAAGTGCTAAAAATCGGAGTCCTTGGATGTTTCGTTGAATCTGTAAAGCTTCCATTTTGCTTTTGATTAAATTTTCTTCTCTTATGAGTAGTATATACATTGATGATTGAGCAATGGAAAGAGTTAAAGTAATCGGAGCTAAAGAAGCTACCAAGAATTGCTATGCAAGACCGGATCCAGTAAGTTCCAAGAATTTCCTGGGCACATCACTCGACTTCCAGAATTTCCCCAGAACAGCTTACTCAGAACTAGATGGCGTGCTATATATGAATGGAAAGATCTCTGAGTCTAGTTTCTACAGAACCTTGAATCGCACTAATAGCTATTTTTTGGAGGAAGTTATGCTTGATTGAAGACACAAAAGTCAATCAGCCGAGAAGAAATCAAGTTTTAGACAAAAAGAGATGCAGTCCCTGCTTATAGGCTGCAGTGACAGCCTCGACAATTTGCAGCCTGACACTCGCGCTGTCGAGCTGTATCCGACACATGCCCAGCCGTATCTGATACTGGCCTAGACATATCCATGACGTATCCCAGGCGTATCCGCCGAGGTTTGGCCTAGGACATTACGTATCGGATACGTATCCGATACCGGCACTCATACTGTCGAGAAAATGTCGACACTGACACTCGCGTTGCCAAGAAGCTACTGCGCAGCTGCGCAGCAGCCATGCCACACATGCCGAGGCTCACCCACACACCAGCCCTGCACATGCCCTGCACATGCCCTGCACCTGCGCGATACCGGTACTCACGCTGTCGACAGCCTAGCGACTGCCAGATTAACCTCGCTACAAATCCTGATGCACAACTGCGCAGCATGATAGAAGCACAATGTCCGATGATTTTAATATGCTTATGCCCTCATTTATGCTTCGTTTAACCCTTATTTACCTAAGATAGAGTCATAATTTAGTTTAGTGTCAATTTGGTAGAGTTTTGGAGAAAATGTTCTTAATTGTCAGAAAAACGACTAAGTATAGAAATCTGAAGAAAAAGTGCAAAATATGTTGTTTTCGTGATTTTGAGGCCTGTGTTTGACTCACCTATCCTTTTCCAAATTTGATGAAATTTGGTATGCATATAACTGGCAAGCGGACGTTTATTTTATCAAAAATTCAGATCAATTGGTGCTCGGGACGTCACCCAAAAGATAGCTACAACTTGCCAGTTTGAACAAAGATCACCAGGGACTAACAGGATTTTCCTGAGACTGTGTCCCAACTTACAGAATTTATTCCGGACGTTTCATTTAGAATTTGAGGAAGCCCTTTTATATGGAGAAAACCCTATGAGTCTAGTTTCTCCAGGACTTAGAATCACATCAATCGGAGCAATGAGGAAGGAGTTATGCCGGATTTACTGGAGAAAGGTCAATCTGCCGAGAAACAGAGTGGTTTCCCGGTTGCACAAGGAAAGCTTTCCTTTGGACTTTTAAAGCATGGATCAGCTGTAATGGACCTAAAGACATATCCATACTAACTTAATGAGAATATTCAAATTCAAGATCAGGCCAAGAAGAGTCTAGAAGAAAAGAATTCGGATAACAAGTGAAAGAAAAAGAATCCTAATTAATTTCGGGAAAATTCCTGTGCATGTCATCCAAATTCCACGGACTCTCCCGGACAGCTCACTTTGAATCAGAGTTCGAGCCCTATATGGATAGAAAGCTACGGGAGTCTAGTTTCCTAATCAGTTAGAATCACCTCAATAGCTATTTTCTAGAGAGAGTTATGATGTAATCAATGCACGGAGGTCATTCTGCCGAATTCAGAAAATCAAGGAAAACCTAAACCAATTCGGTTTTGGTTTGTGGCCGGCTTCTCTAGGTTATTTCCTCTATAAATAGTCATGTAATAGTCAAAAAAAGGGATCTTGTCTCTCACTTCTACTTTGGCAAAACTCTGCCGAATTAGCACCACAAAACCTATACAGAAATTCCATAGCTGAACCACCACCATCTCTTGAAATCACACCACCATTCATCACCACCGAATCCACCCTTTGCCGATTTCTTCTTTGAAGGTTCATCGAAGTGTGATTCACTCATCTCTCATGGCTTTGTATTTTCTGTATTTTTATAATTTTTGTCTATGAAGATGATAAGGTTTTGTGTTTGCCGAATTGGTTGTAATAATTCTATTTTGGATTTCCGAATTAGCTACTTAGATCTTTGTTTACCGAATTGTTTTTCATGATGTGTTTTGATTTTTAATCAGGGTTTTGATGCAGGTAAAAATCGCGTGTGTTCTTGATTTTTTTTTTGGTTTATTTTCTGAATTCGTATGCACAACAAATTTAATACTTAAGGGCTGCCTAGATCAAGGTTAATCTTTATGTGTTAATTTCATGTTGCCGAATGAGTATAGGTTAATCATACGCCAAGTTGGTTGATTTGTATTTGTTCCAAGGGTAGAGTAGTTCAGAAAATATGCATGTTAATGGGGTGAGGTGACGCCATACTTGTTACTTGTTTCCAATTTGACTTTTGTGCTTATGTGCTCGTCGTGTTTATTTTCTACGCCAAGTGTTTTTAAACCGATTAGTACCATGTTTAGGATTAAGCGCAAAGATAATTCTAAATACTTGTGAAGTCTTAACGATTAGATGAGCCGCCAAGGACTCTAATTAAAATTGGAACTAGAACTGATCTTGAATGTGCCGATTTGCTATGTCATAACTTTGTGAGAAATTGTTACATGTTATGTGAGTTTTGTGTGTATTGTATTGTGTGAAAGATGAAGATCATATGTATATAATTAATTAGGATTTAATTTCGTAAAAATTCAGTAGGTTCAGAACATAAATTTCGACACCCCCCATTTTATTATGTAATGCTTCATGTGATTAAATGCCCTTGATTTCCCCGGATAGAACGATCCCTACTTGTCAATACTACACTTGACACAAGAAGGGTAATATATATGTATGAGATTATTTTGCAGGTACAAATTGTACTCATAATTTGGTCCAATCACAGCAGCTGCCGATGATGCTGATACCCTTCTGATACTGCCGATAGCACATGCAATCTGCCGAGGAGGCTTCCGAGTGGGCTGCAAGTGTCTCAGCCATGTTCTAGGGCTTCAAGGAAGAAGAAAATGTGTTAAGCATGTGGGGAGTAAACCCTAGGCAGGCCAAGCATGGAATTCCTTGTTTGAAAAGGGATAGAATAACCTAAACCATATCGGATTGGGAAACATTATTACAAGAGAATTTCTATCCCGTTTTGAGCAAGGAAAACTCTCTCAAATCAGCCTTTCCTTCCCCTATAAATATAGGCCGGCACCTTGAAGAAAAGTTGTCGCATCTTAAGCCAAAAACACAACTCCAAAGCTCTACCAAATACTCTACCTTAAGTCTAAGAAAGAAATACAAGCCGAAACCCCTCTCACCACCATCCATAAAATCCCTGCCGTATCAACTTCAACCTTCATCCGTCCAACATACTTCGAAGCATCAAAGGTGTCTAAAAGTGTGATCCATTCTCTACTCATGGCTTGTAATTCTTTTATATTTCGATACTATGTCTATGTAGTTCAGATATTCTTTTGGTATTTGTTTGTATGTCGATGTATGAACAATTTGTTTATTTGATTTTGTATGTTAAATTCAATGTATGATTTCGATTCTTGGTGTTTAGCTAACTCTAAAGTTTCGGTTTCATGGTTTTATAAAAGATAATATGCAAACATAATTCGTAAATAAGTAATCGGTTAGAACTTAGGGATGCATGCTTTGATTTAATTCTTGATTTCATACTTGGTTAGTTTTAAGGATTCGTGTGCAACCGAGTTTGCCGCTCTATACAATTGCAATGTATTGTGGGTGTCGATTTCATATGTCGTAGCATCATAGGTCAAATTAGATCAACGAGTCGGTTTGGTTTCTGTTGTTGTTTTAAGGGTTAGAGTAATTCTTAAAACTTGCTTGTTTAATATGAAGAGTGATGCCTTACATGTTAACTTGTTTCCAACTAAAAAGATTTCGTGCCTTACATGCTACTTGTTTGATTTCTACAATAAGTGTCTTTAAACCGGATAGCTAAATATTAGAGTTATGCAATAAGCTAATTCTAAGTATATTCGTGAAGTCTAAATAATTAGTAAACCAATAAAGAGCTAATTAGGTTGGAACTAAGTCGAGTCTAGGATATTTCAAGCATGTGTTTGTGAGTCTCTAGTTGTTACTTGTTTCGTTTTATGAAAGTTATGGTATGTGCTTTGTGTGAAAGATGTCGACCAACTTGTAAATAATAGAATTAGGTTTAAATTCCGTGTCTAGGTTAGAATCGGCAATTTTGCCGAACCTCATCTTTAAATCCCCCAATTCTTTTCAATAATTGTATATATGTAAATAAGTGTGACAATTGTTTGTATATATATGTGTTTGTTATTTGTCTAACCTTTTACATGTCAGGTACCCTTAATCCCCGGCTAGAACGATCCCTACTTGCTTATACTACTAACGATCTTTTGTAGGGTTATTATTTGCTTGCCTTATTACCTCGGTTATGGCACTCGTCACGGTGGTGTAGCTAGTGCGAACGTGAGGTCTTCGTTGATTCGTTGCAAGAGTCCATGGTCGTCCCTTGTCCAAAGATCAGACTCGGACATGCACTATTCTGAAGATTTTTAAACATGAAGCCAGTTAGAATCATTGAAGACAAATAGAAAGCAAGAATATATAAGTCAATTACAAGCCACGGCATTGGCAATTTCAAACAAATTTCAAACAATTTCAAGCTATAAACACACGGCAAAGAATAGATACATAACGACACAAAGAGTGAAATACACGAATATATGGTGATGATGTCGAAAATTTCTTTAGTCTAATTGCTTTTAGATTTGTTCTAACTCTCAAGGTATGTGGAGCAGAGGAGATTACAGTGCAATTAGCTGAAACAGCTCAAGGTAGTATCATGCTTATTCCGATATACCTTGAAAGTTTGAACCACAAAACGTATTCTTTTAAGCTTAAAAGCTCACTCATTCCGAATCTACCTCAAGTTTCGAAGCTCGGTGGACATGCGGCCTAGGTTATATCGTCCAAATACAAAGTTTCGTGTTTTCAGAAGGCTAGTGCGTGTTATCCGAAAATAGCTCAAGGCAAGACTCATTTGTTGGTAACCACGGAGGACAAGTCCCCTATCGCCCCTCAAAGAGAGAACAATCTGTGGGCCTCTGAGATCTAATTTGACAAACCATTGAGACTAAGTTGGGACAACACAATAGGCGAACCTTTTGCCCTTTATTCAGTTAAGAACCTCGTGTTGACAGTTTCTACAAGTGTTGACGGGTGCCATAACCGGAGTAATAACACGCGGAAATAATACCCTACAAAAGACGTTAGTAGTATAAAGCAAGTAGAGATCGTTCTATCCGGAGATTAAGGGTACCTGACATGTAAAAGGTTAGAAACACATATTCATATTTATTGACAAACAATGAAACGAAAACAAGGGGGAATTAAGATGATGTTCGGCAGACATTCCCTAGACCTAGACATGAAATTAAATCCTAAATCTACTATGTACATGTTTGGTCAACATCTTTCACACAAGAAACATTTAGCACACAATTCTTTAAGAAGTAAGACTCGCACATAAGAAGGTAAGGAACAAGAATAGACACAATTTAGACTTAACTCAGTTTCGACCACAACTAGAGTTTCCGCTATGTACCTAGTCATTAGACCTCTAAAGTTTTTAAGACCGAACTTCCGTTATGGATCCTAAAATTTATGCTATCGTTTTCCAACAAATAACACTGAAGCACAAGAGTCTAAAATCGAAGACACGTAAACAAGTAAGGTTGTCAATCATCTCATTTAACATGCAAGTTCTAAGGTATTATACTCTAGCCGATTAAACCTATAACCTAGATTATGTTCAAGACAACACTAAGTACCGATTTTCATACCCAATCCTTAGTTTACTAACCGATTTTAAGTTCTAATCATCCATCTAATACCGCTGTCCTAATTATCTATATGTGATTATCTTACACGTTTATATTACAAATTAACATGCAAAGACTTCTTTGAACCGAAACATAAACCTAAAAGACTCAAGAAACAATTCAAATATAATTTTAACATGTAATTCATAAAACCAAAACTCAATCTGAAACATAGATAGACATAATATTCGAAACCAAAAATACATCCAAGTTTCATAGACAAAACCAAACATAACTACCAAAAACTAAAACAAGTCGAGAAAGGGGTAGAGATGGATCAGATCACACTTTTTGGAGTCTTAAGAAGATCTTCAAATCGTGCTCTTGATGATGGAATGGAAGCTAGAACTCGGTTCGGGTGATGGAAGTTTTGAGGTGGTGGTGGTTTTTGACTTGCGTTTCTAGGTAGGATTTTTGGAGAATTTGGTAGAGCTTATGGCTTTGTGTTTTGTGCTAGGATGTGACACTTTTTCTTCTTAGATGCCGGCCTCTATTTACAGGGGAAAGGCTGCTTAGAATCGGCAAAGAAACCTAATGTGAATCGGTTAAGGAAAAGGGGATTTCCTTGCCGATTATAGTTTGGTTTCTTCTTATTGTTCTTCTAGGATTTCTTTGTCGATTTACTCTTTACATTGATGAATATTGTCTTCTCTTTTCCTTCAAAGATTCGGTGAGGCTTCTTCTACTTGAACTCGGACATCTTGTCCTCTTTGCAGCCGGCAATGCTCTTCCTTGACCTAACCGGACTAGGCATTCCTTGTTCACCTAGGATTGACTTCTCATTATGGCTGCAGGTCTTTGACTTAGTCTTCTTATGCTTTGTTCTCTTCCTAGCAGCTCAAGGATATGTTGCAGCCATTTGGGAACTCGTTTTCCCTTGTTGCAGCCACTCAGAAGCACCACCGGCAGCATGCAGGCAGTATCGGATACAAGCACCTTCTCTCGGCAGGACACGCGCAAGACATGCGCAGAACATGCGCAAGGCTGGTGCGTGCATGGGCGTGTGCAGGGCTGGTGGCGGGCTGGGCCTCGGCATATGCAACATGGCTGCTGCGCAGCAGCTTCTCGACAGCGTGAGTGTCAATGCCGGTATTTCTCGATAGCGTATCAGATGCGTATCCGATACGGCCATGACCTCTCTAGGCTTTGACACAGATATATGGATATGTCTTGGATACGTCTGGGATACGTCTAGGCCAGTATCAGACACGGCTGGCATGTATCGGATACGGCTCGGCAGCGCGAGTGTTAGTGTGCGCGCGTCTCGGCTTTGTGAGTGTCAGGATGCACGACAGCGCGAGTGTCAGGCTGAAATTGTCGAGGCTGGCACTACAGCCTATCAGCAGGGACTGCATCTCTTTTTTGTCCGAAACTTGATTTCTTCTTGGCAGATTGACCTTTGTGTCTTCAATCGAGCATAACTTCCTTCAGAAAATAGCTATTGATGCGATTCCAAATTCTGTGGAAACTAGACTCAGAGATATTTCTATGTATGCTTGGTACGTCATCTAGTTCTAAAATACCTCAAGGCAAGACTCATTTGTTGGTAACCACGGAGGACAAGTCCCCTATCGCCCCTCAATGAGAGAACAATCTGTGGGCCTCTGAGATGTAATTTGACAAACCTTTGAGACTAAGTTGGGACAACACACACTAATAGGCGAACCTTTTGCCCCTTATTCAGTTAAGAACCTCGTGTTGACAGTTTCTACAAGTGTTGACGGGTGCCACAACCGGAGTAATAACACACGCAAATAATACCCTACAAAAGACGTTAGTAGTATAAAGCAAGTAGGGATCGTTCTATCCGGAGATTAAGGGTACCTGACATGTAAAAAGTTAGAAACACATATTCACAAACAATAAAACGAAAACAAGGGGAATTAAGATCATGTTCGGCAGACATGCCCTAGACCTAGACATGAAATTAAATCCTAAATCTACTATGTACATGTTTGGTCAACAAGTTTCACACAAGAAACATTTAGTACACAATTCTTTAACAAGTAAGACTCGCACATAAGAAGGTAAGGAACAAGTATAGACACAATTTAGACTTAACTCAGTTTCGACCACAACTAGAGCTTCCGCTATGTACCTAGTCATTAGACCTCTAATGATTTTAAGACCGAACTTCCGTTATGGATCCTAAAATTTATGCTATCGTTTTCCACCAAATAACACTGAAGCACAAGAGTCTAAAATCAAAGACACGTAAACAAGTAAGGTTGTCAATCATCTCATTTAACATTCAAGTTCTAAGGTATTATACTCTAGTCGTGTAATACAAATCACAGAGACAGTCGCGTTCATCTAATTCGTTATTACTCTGGCCGATTAAACCTATAACCTAGATTATGTTCAAGACAACACTAAGTACCGATTTTCATACCCAATCCTTAGTTTACTAACCGATTTTAAGTCCTAATCATGCATCTAATACCGCTGTCCTAATTATCTATATGTGATTATCTTACACGTTTATATTACAAATTAACATGCAAAGACTTCTTTGAACCGAAACTTAAACCTAAAAGACTCAAGAAACAATTCAAATATAATTTTAACATGTAATTCATAAAACCAAAACTCAATCCGAATATACATAGACATAATATTCGAAACCAAAAATACATCCAAGTTTCATAGACAAAACCTAACATAACTACCTAAAAATAAAACAAGTCGAGAAAGGGGTAGAGATGGATCAGATCACACTTTTTGGAGTCTTAAGAAGATCTTCAAATTGTGCTCTTGATGATGGAATGGAAGCTAGAACTCGGTTCGGGTGATGGAAGTTTTGAGGTGGTGGTGGTTTTTGACTTGCGTTTCTAGGTAGGATTTCTGGAGAATTTGGTAGAGCTTATGGCTTTGTGTTTTGTGCTAGGATGTGACACTTTTTCTTCTTAGATGCCGGCCTCTATTTACAGGGGAAAGGCTGCTTAGAATCGGCAAAGAAACCTAATGTGAATCGGTTAAGGAAAAGGGGATTTCCTTGCCGATTATAGTTTGGTTTCTTCTTATTGTTCTTCTAGGATTTCTTTGTCAATTTACTCTTTACATTGATGAATATTGTCTTCTCTTTTCCTTCAAAGATTCGGTGAGGCTTCTTCTACTTGAACTCGGACATCTTGTCCTCTTTGCAGCCGGCAATGCTCTTCCTTGACCTAACCGGACTAGGCATTCCTTGTTCACCTAGGATTGACTTCTCATTATGGCTGCAGGTCTTTGACTTAGTCTTCTTATGCTTTGTTCTCTTCCTAGCAGCTCAAGGATATGTTGCAGCCATTTGGGAACTCGTTTTCCCTTGTTGCAGCCACTCAAAAGCACCACCGGCAGCATGCAGGTAGTATCGGATACAAGCACCTTCTCTCGGCAAGACATGTGCAAGACATGCGCAAGGCTGGTGCGTGCATAGGCGTGTACAGGGTTGGTGCAGGGTTGGGCCTCGGCATATGTGCGTAGCAGCTTCTCAGCAGCGTGAGTGTCAATGCCGGTATTTCTCGACAGCGTATCAGATGCGTATCTGATACGGGCATGACCTCTCTAGGCTTTGACACGGATACGTGGATACGGCTTGGATATATTTGGGATACGTCTAGGCCGGTATCAGATACGGCTGGCATGTGTCGGATACGGCTCGGCAACGCGAGTGTCAGTGCGCGCGCGTCTCGGTAGTGCTAGTGTCAGGATGAGCGACAACGCGAGTGTCAGGCTGCAAATTGTCGAGGCTGGCACTGCAGCCTATCAGTAGGGACTGCATCTCTTTTTTGTCCGAAACTTGATTTCTTCTCGGTAGATTAACCTTTGTGTCTTCAATCGAGCATAACTTCCTCCAGAAAATAGCTATTGATGCGATTCCAAATTCTATGGAAACTAGACTCAGAGATATTTTAATGCATATATGGTACATCATCTAGTTCCAAATATTCTGTTCTGGGGAAATTCTGGAAGTCGAGTGATGTGCCAAGGAAATTCCTGGAACTTTCTGGATCCGATTTTGTATAGCAATTCTCGACAGCTTCTTTAGCTCCATTTACTCTAATTCTTTCTATTGCTCAATCATCAATGTATATGCTGCTCATAAGAGAAGAAAATTCCATCAAATATAAAGTCGAGGCATTGCAGATTCAAGGAAACATCTCCTAAGCTCTAAATCGGTTACTTCAACAATTTTTTACGTTTTAACTAAACTTAGCATGATTTCTTTGTAACTCTACTAAATACTCATGACTCGATATTATGACTCGATTCTAAGATAATAAGGGTTAAACAAAGTGAAATTGGAGGGTATAACATATTAAGAACGTTGCATTTTATGCTGCTATTAAGTGTCAATAAAAGCTGCCCTCAACCTCATGATGCCGAGTTGCCTAAGCACATCTTCAATAATAACCCTACAATCGTTAGTAGTATAGAAATAAGTAGGGATCGTTCTAGCCGGGGATTAAGGGTACCTGACATGTAAAAGGTTAGAAACACATATTCACAATTATACACAAACAATGAAACGAAAACATGTCGGATTGAAAAGGGGTTCAGCAGCAATAAGACTACCCTAAACTACTATGACACGAAATAAAATCTAGATATACTATATACAAGTTGGTCGACATCTTTCACACAAAGCACATACCATAACTTTCATAAAACGAAACAAGTAACAACTAGAGACTCATGAACACATGCTTGAAATATCCTAGACTCGACTTAGTTCCAACCTAATTAGCTCTTTATTGGTTTACTAATTATTTAGACTTCACGAATATACTTAGAATTAGCTTATTGCATAACTCTAATATTTAGCTATCCGGTTTAAAGACACTTATTGTAGAAATCAAACAAGTAGCATGTAAGGCACGAAATCTTTTTAGTTGGAAACAAGTTAACATGTAAGGCGTCACTCTTCATATTAAACAAGCAAGTTTTAAGAATTACTCTAACCCTTAAACAACAACAGAAACCAAACCGACTCGTTGATCTAATTTGACCTATGATGCTGCGGCATATCAAAATCGACACCCACAATACATTGCAATTGTATAGGGCAGCAATCTCGGTTGCACACGAATCCTTAAAGCTAACCAAGTACGAAATCTAGAATTAAAACAAGGCATGCATCCCTAAGACATAATCGATTACCTATTTACATTCTATGTTTGCGTGTTATCTTTGACAAAACCATGAAACCAAAACATCAGAGTTTGCTAAACACCAAGAATCAAAATCATACATTGAATTTAACATACAAAACCAAATAAACGAATTGTTCATACATCGACATACGTTTACCAAAAGAATATTCGAACCACATAGACATAGTATCAAAAAATAAAAGAAATACAAGCCATGAGTAGAGAATGGATCACACTTTTAGACACCTTTGATGCTTCGAAGTATGTTGGACGGATGAAGGTTGAAGGTGGAACGGCAAGGATTTTCTAGATGGTGGTGGAAAAAGGTTTCGGCTTGTGTTTCTTTCTAAGACTTAAGGTAGAGTATTTGGTAGAGCTTTAGAGTTTTGCTTTGGCTTAAGATGTGATAAGTTTTTATGTGGGCAAACTAAGGCTTTATATAGGGAGAAGGCTGCATGAATCGGCCAAGGAAACCTAATGTGTGCCGGCCAAGGAAAAGAGTTTTCCTTGCCGGTTTTGGTCTTGATTTCCTTATTTTGTGTTCTTCTAGGATTTCTTTGCCGATTCACTCTTGGTGTACTTCTGATTTTTGTCTTCCTATTCCCTCAAAGACTCAGCAAGACTTCTCCTCATTATGCTCGGAAAAGATCTCCTTTTTGCTGCCGGCAAAGTCTTCCTAGTGCTTCCGGAAAACCTTTCTTCTTTGGCTTGGGATTTCCTTCTTCTTCTATGACTGCCTTTCCTTGTGGCTGCAGACCTTGACTCATTCTTCACATGCCTTTGCACATGTTTTCCTCTTGCTTTGCTTATTCATAGATTGCAGCCGCTTTGAAACTTCTCTCGGCAGGTTTGCAATCTTTAGGCAGATGTTGGCCAGTATCGGATACTTGTGCTGCTCCTCGGCAGGACACGCGCATGGCATCGGCAGAGTCGGCGCAGGGTAGCGAGGCAGCATCAGCGGTAGGCAGAGGCATGTGCGGGTTGAGTGCCTGTATCTGATACGAGATGCCAGTATCGGATACGTGGTGACATAGGCCAAAGCCTCGGCGGATAGCCTGAGATACGGCTTGGATACGTCTGGGCTTGTGTCGGATACTGCCAGGTCACGTGTCGGATACGAGCCGGCAGTGTTGGTGTCATGGTGAGAAGGCTGTCGACAGGCTGTCGGCAGCTTCCTTCGGCAGCTTAGCCTCGCTAAGGCATGGATGCGCGCTGGCTCTCAGCAGGCTGCATGTCAGGTTGTGCGGCAGCGCAAGTGTCAGACTGTGCGCTGCGCTGCGGCAAAGGCTGCAATTCTCGATGGCTAGCACTGCAGCCTATCAGCAGGGGCTGCTTCTCTTTTGTGTCCGATACTTGATTTCTTCTAGGAAGTTTGACCTTTGTGTCTTCAATCAAGCATAACTTTCTCCAGAAAATAGCTATTGATGTGATTCTAAATTATGTAGAAACTAGACTCAGAGGTCTTTTCATGCATGTATGGTAAGCCATCTAGTTCCAAGTGAGCTGTTCTGGGGAAATTCTGGAAGTTGAGTGATGTGCCCAGGAAATTCCTGGAACTTACTGGATCCGAACTTGCATAGCAATTCTCAGCAGCTTCTTTAGCTCCAATTACTCTAACTCTTTCCATTACTCAATCATCAATGTATATACTGCTCATAAGAGAAGAAAATTCCATCAAAAGCAACATGGAAGCTTTACAGATTCAACGAAACAATTAAGAACTCCGATTTTTAGGATTTAGTCAAATTTCTGTAAACTTCCGACTTTTAAGCACGATTTCATTAAACCTCTACCAAAAGCTGATAACTCTATATTATGACTTAATCTTAAGCAAATAAGGGCTAAACAATGTATAAATGTAGGCATAAACATATTAAAAACGTAGCACTTTGTGCTCCTATCAACTACCCCACACTTATCCTTTACTAGTCCCTTAGCAAAACTAAATTAAACTACGACACTAAACAAACTATTCCCCCTAATGATTCGTCTCAGGCTCGTATGAACACATAGCTTTCAATTTGATGCATGAGAATGCTAAGCACGAAAATTCCAAGTTCCATGAACATGCAACATCAATATTAACATGTAAGAACAACATATAAGCATGAAAACATGTATAGCTAATACGAATCTCCTCATTAGGCATACTCTCTTATTTTCACTCGAAGCATGGCATTCACTCATAAGTATATGCAAGAGAAAGATAATGAATTACTTGCATAAATCATGAAAAACGAAAGCTCTTTGTAAATTTTTATGGAAAATCTCATTTAACAATTATGTGCACCAATGAACCAAAACCATAAGCCTACTCTTAAGAAAGACTCCATATATCAAAGTTAACATATCTTAAGAATCATGAAAAAGATCAATAAAAGGCTTGTAATGGGACTAGGCGAAGAGGTGTTTGATATTTTGGATAAAGAGGCTCAAAACGTCACCGTGGCCTTTAGCAAAGCTCGATTCTCCTTATGTCTTCTCACCAAGGGCCGGATTTCTTCTTGTTGGACCCTTCTTTCATTCTTAACTCCCAAAACATTGCAAAATATATTTCAAGACTCAAAAACCATGCTTTCAAAATATTTTTCAAACCGTGCCTTTTTCTCTTTTCTTGCTCTCGGATTCTTTTTCTATTTTTCTTTACTTGTCCGAGAATAAGTTTTCACTTTTCTTTTTCTAAGGCAATCAGCACATACATTTTTATATATAATCATGGCTAAGTCTACCCCACACTTGTTCTTCTTCATCACTTCACGCGAAAACTCTTTCAAAAAATCAAGCTTTGCCAAGACTTTGAGAAAAGGTAAAGGCATAACTATACTAAGCTCATGGAAAGTGTTTAAGGGTGATGAAAGAAAAGGCTAAATGTTGGCTCAAGGGGGTTTACTAAGGTGTCCCACGATGGGCTAAAATAGGGCTCATGCTTTATTTGGCTATGGTGGTAAACCTAAAAGATCTTTTCAATCATTTTCAAAATCAAGGTATGTTATGATAAAATCGTTTTGAAAATCAACAAGAGTAAGGTCTAGCATTCTAGATTTCATTAAAAATATGTGGCATATAATCGTTGAATATACAAAGAATAATGAGGTTTAAAGACTAAGCATGCTCGAAAATTTTGACTTTTATCACTCATGAAGAAAGCAATTTTGGCTCTAAAACTCACAAGGTTATTATGGAAACAAACTAGCTAAAACATGCATGCTTTATTAATCAACAAGTCTTACATGCTCCTATCAATGCACATTATCCATGAAACTCACAATTTTCTTATAGTATGCACAACTATCATCTATGTATGCAAAGAGGAGAAAAACATCATTGACTACTTTAGGGGCATCCTAAAACTCGAAATTTTTAAATAAACACTCTATTTTTGTCTTACAATTTTCTGATATTTTCTTTTCACACTAAGACATAAACAGAATATGTTATTCCCACCCTACACTTAGAAAATTACATTGTCCTCAATGTAAGCATAAAACTATAGCATGTAATTCCTAAGCATACGACAAGCTAACAAATTCCAACATATCATCACCAACCAATGAAAAAGAGAAGGGTTAAGAAATTTCAAACTCTCGGTGATGGCTCCTTCGCTTTTCTTGGTCGTATGGGGTTGCCTCCCCATTAGCGCTTAAGTATTTAAAGTACTTAGCCTAGACTTTGCACCATGTGTGTCTTGTGTTCATTGTGGTCCAAGAGTTTGGAGCTCGGCAGCCAAAATGGCAAAAAGATGCTTTTGGAAAAATCCGTCCGTATCGGCAGCATTGTGGCTTATATCGGTAGCATGCGCAACATCATTGGGCACAGGCTGCGCGGATGATTCTCGGCCGGGCTGCTCGGCAGCGTTGGTGTCAGCATCAGTATCGGTAGCGTTATGTGCAAGCTGCTCGGCAGTAAGGTCAGCAGGGTCTTCCGATACAGCAGGAGTAAGGGCCGTGGCGTCTTGCTCGTAGGCATTATCGGCTTGGCTAGGACAGAGACAAGGTTGCACCGCTGCAACTGCGACAGGAGCTTCCTCAGCAGAATGTAGCTCAACTGAGGGACTTTGCTTTGATCTTAGCGCATCCTCGATAGCTACTTCCTCGTATTGAGCATTGAATGGCTCGTAATACGGCTTGAGGCGATGGCCATTGACTTTGAAGGTATTGTTCGTGATGGAGTTATGGATCTCCACGGCTCCATGAGAAAAAACTTTAGTGACAATGAATGATCCAAGCCATCGAGAGCGAAGCTTACCCGGAAAAAGTCGGAGTCGTGTATGAAATAAGAGAACTTTTTGGCCAACTTCGAACGTTTTCCCTCGAATCATCTTGTCATGATAGGCCTTGGTCTTCTCCTTATAGATCCATGCGGCATCGTAAGCTTCATTGTGTATTTCTTCAAGTTCGTTGAGTTGAAGTTTCCTATGAAGGCCGGCATCGTCTATATTCATATTGAACTCCTTAACCGCCCACCATGCTCTATGTTCTAGCTCTACCGGCAAGTGACAACCTTTTCCATATGTTAACCGAAAGGGAGACATACCAATTGGCGTTTTATAAGCGGTCCTATAAGCCCACAAAGCATCATCAAGACGATCACTCCAATCCTTCCGTGAAGGTCCAACGGTTTTCTCTAGTATTTCCTTGATCTCTCGATTGCTTACCTCGGCCATGCCACTTATTTGAGGATGATACGGTGTAGAAACCTTGTGAGTGACGCCATACTTCTTCAATAAAGCCTCAATGGTGCGGTTGCAAAAGTGAGAACCTCTATCGCTTATCAAGACTCTTGGAACTCCAAAACGTGAGAATATGTTGGTCTTGAGGAATTCGGCAACTACCTTGGCATCATTGGTGCATGTGGCCTTCGCTTCGATCCACTTTGACACATAGTCAACCGCAAGTAAGATGTAAAGGAAGCTTTTTGAAGGTATATTGGCCTACATGTGTTGATGGAGGTCAAAGGCAAATTGCATGGTGTTTCGAAAGGAAGCTTTGAAGAAATCAATTCTTGATTTATTCGAAAAAGAAGTGATTGGAACCAAGTAGGAATGGCTATTATGAGAAGAAACCTTCCTATTTCAACTAGGAATTTTTGGGTGTCCTGTTCAATCCGACGGTTCGGATAAGTACAACTTGAACAAACCCTAGAGCTAATATTGGTGCGGCAGCTCTTTGCTAGGGTTTGTTGTCTTGAAGAATTTCCTAGCCGACTAGGAAGAAATTGAAGCCATGAAGATTTAATTCCTAATTGGTATTGGTTTGCATTGAAGACAAAATGAAGGACTTTCCTAGTGCAACTAGGAAAGTATTTATATCAAGGATTTTTTCTGCATGGTTGGTGCGGCCGGCCTTGATGTTGAAGAGTAAGTGTTTGCTTAACCTAGTTGCTAGGTTTAATTGTTAAGGCATGTATCATATTGAATTAACTTTTAATATGATATATACCTTTCATGTATTGATGTAATAGGTAACTACGTTTAGCCTATTGAATAGAGTTTGTGCACTCTATTTATTGTGGTCGATTGATACCTTGAGGGTTGTCGACATTGGCTAAGAAAAACAGAGAGAAAATAATTCTTGAGAGAAGGAGACCTTAGTGGTTCCTAGAGAGAAGTCCTGTGTGGCTTCAGTATTCAAGACCATAGTGGCATCTCAGAGACGACCTGTGTGGCATCTCTCAAGAAGTATTGATCGACCTTTGTGGTGACCATTTGAGAGTAACTTTGTATCGAATTAAATTATAATCAATTGTAATATTGGTTGTGATTTTTATTCAATAAAAGTTACGAAATTTGTCTATTTATTCTGCTGCGTATTTTATCTTTGTTCCATCTAATATTTTCACTTTTGCTTGATGGAAACAGCCCCATGAAGTCTATCCCCCATAAATCATGAATTTTGATTGAATTGATGGGAGTTAGAGGCATTTGATCTCGTGGTCCGATGTTCCCCATTCGTTGGCACCTATCACAAGTTCTACAATATGCATATGTATCCTTAAAAAGTGTCGGCCAAAAGAATCCACATTCAAGCACCTTCAAAGTCGTCTTCTTTGGACCAAAGTGTCCTCCACATGCTTCGCTATGACAAAAGGCAAGAATAGACCAATGATCGTCTTCCGGAACACACCTTCTTATGACTTGATCGCTACATTGCTTCCACAAGTATGGCTCATCCCATAGATAGTGACGTGCCATCTTTTTGATCTTGAGCTTAAGGTGGCTCGGCATGTCCTTTGGAAAGTGCCGAATTGCTAAGTAATTGGCAATGTCGGCATACCAAGGTTCTTGTGTGGCATCAATCCGAAAGAGTTGCTCATCCGGGAAACTCTCAAGTAGTTGTAGCTCGTCTCCTTCTTTCATAATTCGGCTCAAGTGGTCTGCTACAACATTCTCACTTCCTTTCTTGTCTTTGATCTCAATATCGAATTCTTGAAGTAAGAGAATCCATCGTATAAGTCGAGGCTTGGCATCCTTCTTTGTCATAAGATATCTCAAGGCGGCATGATCACTATAAACAATGACTTTGGAATTCAAAAGATATGATCGAAACTTTTCCAAAGCAAAAATTACCGCCAAGAGTTCTTTGTCCGTTGTGGTGTAGTTGAGTTGAGCATCATTGAGAGTTCGTGAAGCATAGTATATGGCGTGAGGCTTCTTCTCCTTCCTTTGGCCGAGCACAGCCCCTAAGGCATAATCCGAGGCGTCACGCATTAACTCAAACTGCAATTCCCAATCTGGTGCAGCCAAAATTGGTGCCGAGCACAAAGCCTTCTTGAGCCGAGCAAAAGCATGCTCGCACTCTTCACTCCATGCGAATGGTACCTCCTTTTGTAACAAGTTGCTTAATGGCTTTGCAATTGATGAAAAATCCTTGATGAATCGTCGATAGAAGTCGACATGTCCAAGGAAGCTTCGCACGTCTCTTACGCATGTAGGGCTCGGCAAGTGTTGGATCAATTCAACCTTAGCCTTGTCAACTTCAATTCCATGCTCGGATATGATATGGCCGAGCACAATGCCTTGATTCACCATAAAGTGACATTTCTCCCAATTAAGTACAATGTTGATCTCTACACACCTCTCTAATATCTCCTCCAAGTTGCGACCATATACGCTAAAGTCATCCATAAAAACTTCAATCTTATTTTCAATAAAGTCGGAGAAGATGTTGTACATGCATCGTTGGAAGGTTCCGGGTGCGTTGCGTAGGCCAAATGGCATCCTTCTATAAGCAAAGGTGCCAAATTGACATGTGAAAGTAGTTTTCTCTTGATCATCCGGGTGTATGGCGATTTGGTTGTATCCACTATAGCCATCAAGAAAGCAATCACTACGAGGAAAAATACCTTAGGCGAGGAAACTATTTATATTTCGTCCTCTAAGAGTTCTTAGGAGACGAAAAAAAATTCGTCCTCTAAGCTAGAAATTTCGTCGCCGAAGACCATTCTTAGGCGACGAATAATTATTTTCATCGTCTAAGAAAACACTTTAACGACGAAAATTAATTTCGTCGTCTATGTATACTCTTAGGTGACGAAAAAAAAATTTCGTCGCCTAAGGTTTTTACTTAGGTGACGAAAAAAAATTTCGTCGCCTAAGATCTTTACTTAGGTGAAGAAAAAATTATTTTTCGTCGCCTAAGTATTCAACTTAGGCGAGGAAAGTGAATTTTCGTCGCCTAAGAAAACACAAAGACGCCGACAAATATTTGTCGTTAGAGTTATTTTTTAAGACGACGAAAATTATGTTTTCGTCGCCTAAGATTTACACTTAGACGAGGAAACCATTATTTCGTGGCCTAAGTGTGCATCTTAGGCGAGGAAAGTTCCATTTCGTCGCCTAAGTAAATATTAGGTCAACCTCTTTAAACTTATACCGCCAATAGATTTTTAAAAAAATTACTTTTACTTAGACCACGAAATAACCATTTTCGTCACCTAAGTTCTTACTTAGACGACAAAACTGTTTATTTCGTCGTCTAAGAAAGCACTTAGGTGACGAAAATGGTTATTTCGTGGTCTAAGTAAAAAACCCTAAACACATTAAAATTAAGCCGCAAATAGATTTTAAAAAAAAAATTATTTTTTCTTACACCACGAAATAATCATTTTCGTCGCCTAAGTGTTTACTTAGGCGAGGAAACTATTTTTTCATCGCCTAAGTAAACTTATCACACAAATATAGTATTACGTACCTTTAGATGACCTTGTTTCGTTGACTCTTCTAAAAATTAAACTCTCATATAGATGAGACGTAATTATCCATGTAAAAATTTGGAAACTTTTATCTTCCAATACTATGGCTCCCCATAGAAAGAGATAAGTTTAAATAAGGTTGACCGCATCGATCGGGGCTCTAATTTTATCGGATTCAAGTGATTTTTTTTACCATCATCATATTTTCATAAAACTTATCACACGAAAACGCTATTACGTACCTTTAGATGACCTTGTTTCGTCGACTCTTCCAAACATGAAACTCTCAAATAGTTTGGAGAGTTGTAGATTTGGCATTTGGTGTCCGATTGACGATTGTAATATATTTTCGGAAAGGAAACGACGCCAGGAGTCAAACTCGTCACTTCGCCACAACGTGTGGGCTTTTTCAGGCTTTCGAGTTCGTTTAGGCCTTCAAAACGGCAGTTTTATATGTTTTAAATAAGGTTGACCACATCGATCGGGGCTCTAACTTTGTCGGATTTAAGTGATTTTTTTACCACAACCGTATTTCATCATAACGATCAAATGTTATTTCACAGTGTTTTTCAAAATTTTACTTCTTTTATATAGTTCCTTCGAAAAGTTGTACACTTGAGTATAATCTTATAATCAAGTTATACCGTATTAGTAAGCATGTTGTCGTTATAATGGTTAAATTCACAAAATGAAAATTTTAACCGTCTGATGTGATCGTTATAGTTAAATATGAGTAGAGTGTAAAAATCAGCTCGTTTCGTAAACGTTCGACGCTCGATCGAAAATTTGGTCAACCATATTTTCATAAAACTTATCACACGAAAACCCTATTACGTACCTTTAGATGACCTTCTTTCGTCGACTCTTCCAAACATTAAACTCTCAAATAGATGAGACTTAATCAGCCATGTAAAAATTTGGTAACTTTTACCTCCCGATACTATGGTTCTCCATAGAGAGAGATAAGTTTAAATAAGGTTGACCGCGTCGATCGGGGCTCTAACTTTATCGGATTTAAATGATTTTTTTACCATCACCGTATTTCATCATAACGATCAAATGCTATTTCACAGTGTTTTTCAAAATTTTACTTCTTTTATATAGTTGTTTGCAAAAGTTTTAACACATTTTAATTAAGCGCGCAGCCAATAGATTTAAAAAATATAATAATTAACTTAGGTGACGAAATATACATATTCGTTGCCTAAGTTTTTACTTAGGCCACGAAAATATCATTTTCCTCGCCTAAGTAAATACTTAGGCCACGAATATATATATTTCGTCGCTTAAGTTCATTTCAATTTTTTTGGAAAATTTATTAGCGGCTTAATCTTCCGCGCCAATAAATGTGGCTAAAATTCGAAATTATCTTAGGAGACGAATAATTTTTTTCGTCGCCTAAGTAAACGCTCTTAGGAGACGACACTTATTTTTTCGTCGCCTAAGATTTACTTAGGAGACGAATTCTTTGTTTCGTCGCCTAAGTTACACTGGTATAAACTGATACAATTCGATTAGTTCATTCCTCAAATCCCTAATTCTCTAAAATTTCCTCAGTCCTGCGGTCCTGCCCCAGCCTCCGCTCAGTTCCCCGGCTCCCCAACCTCCGCCTCAGCCATGGCCAGCAATGGTGTAAGTTCATCGTCGAATTGATACTCAATTTTTATCTTTATATTCACTGAGAATTGATCAAATTAGCCCTAATTAGGGTAAAGTATTGATTTTTAGGGTTTTGAATTTGTTGGGTGTAGGGTGCTGCTGGAGTAGATAATACTCATAGAAGGAAATTCAACCTTGAAGAGTACGCTGAGAAAGTCCGCGAGCGTGAACGAAAGGTTTCTACTTTCCCAAACCCTAATTGCTTTTGTTGCTTCTTCATTTTGCCTTGATTTAGATCTTAGAGAAAATTAATTTGTCTAATTTGGGGTCTTGCATTGTGGTTTCAGGAAGAGGAGGGAGCTCGTAAGTCGAAATGTGAGTTTGCTCAACTTTTTCTTTGTGTTGGTTATTTTTTAATGGAGACTTAAATTATGCATTAAGTGAATCTACATGAATCAAGAGACTGAAATTGGCTTGTGTGCTTCATTTTTCGTGTGCAGCGAAAGGTCCTCCAGTGCAGAGGAAGCCGTTGAAGCACAGGGATTATGAAGTAGACCTTGAATCTCGCTTGGGGAAGACACAGGTAACCAAGACTACTGCCCAATTTTCTTATAACAAAGTTTCTGTTTATTTGGTTTCATGTATTAGGGGTACCGGTACTCAGTTTTAGCATGTCACAGTGTAGATTTCATGAGTACAATATGGTTTGGGGAGCTATGATAGGAGCACAATGTGCGACGATATTATATGTTTATGCCCTCGTTTATGCTTTGTTTAACCCTTATTTGTCTAAGATAGAGTCGTAATGTAGTTAGTGTTAATTTTGGTAGAGTTTTGTGAAAAATGGTTAAGAATCCGAAAAATGACTAAGTTTGAGAAATCTGGAAAATAGTGTAAAATATGTCTTTTTCGTGATTTTGAGATGATTGAAACTATGATCTATCCTTGTCCAAATTCTATGAAATTTGGCGTGCTTAATATTCATATGCTGAGGAATGTTGTGTTAAAATTTCAGATCAATCGGAGTTCGGGAAGTCACCCAAAAGTTGGCTGCAAAACGGCAGTCCGAGCATTCCAATCCAGGGACTTCCAGGATTTTCCTGGGATTGTGTCCAAACTTCGAAAAATCATTCCCGTCGACTCACAAGGATTTTTATCGAACTGTTTTATGGGGAGATGGCCATATGTGTCTAGTTTATCTGAGACTTGGAATCGCATCAATCGGAGCTCCACGGATGGAGATATGCCGGAATTACTGCAACAAGGTCAAATCTGCCGATTTCAGGAACCTACTGCCCCCTTTTTGTGTTTTCTGTTTTTGATGGACCAAATGGTGTACAAATGCATATTTGAAGATGGTCCAAGCTTTATAAAGGGAAGAGGAAGACACTAGGCCATGGCATTGAAGAAAAACTTGAAGAAAGACGTTCTCCTAGTCACACTAGGAGAAGCTGCCGAATAGAGGCAGATTGTATGCCTTTGTGTGCTGCCGGCAATTGGGGTATTTTTCGATGGACCAAGACATGTCAAATGAAGTCCAAGATCATACAAGAAGTCCATGAAGATGTGAAGCCCAAGCCTTGAAGAAAAAATTCAGAAAAGAAAACCTAATTGGATTAAGAAAGGAAGGTTGCAAAACCTTAATGAACTAGGTTTTCTGAATTCCTTTTGGCTTAAGGGACTGCCGGCAGCCTCTCTCCCTATCCTCTATATATACCCCCACTTTTCATTCTGAAAAGGCATCTCATCTCAAGCTAAACACAAGGCCGAAACTCTACCAAAATTCCCCAAACTTCCTAGACAAAAACCTAAACCCGAAACCACCATCCACCACCAACCAAGTTTCTGCCGAAACTTGGAAAATCCCTGCCGAACCTCCTAAGCCGTGCAGCCTCATCCCTTCACCTACACAGCACCGGATCCACACCAAAAGAAGCTCTCAAGGTGTCTCAAAGTGTGATCCACTCCCTTCTTCGGTTTAGTATTTTTTTGTCTAGTTATGTTTGATTTTGTCTATGAAACATTCATGTATGTTTGGGTTTGGTTTATATGTCTATGTGTAAACCGATTTTGGTTTTATAAATTATATGTTAAAGATTTGTTTAAATCGATGCTTAGATTTATGTTTAGGTTTCGACAAGAACAATGATTTTGCATGCTAATTTGTAATATGTAACTTGTAAATTCGTATGTTAGATAATTAGGACAGTGGTATAGATGCATGTTTTAGGTTCAAAATTGGTTAGAAATCTAAGGAGTGGGACTTAAAAACCGAAACATTAGTATTGGCTTGTAGCATGTAAATCTAGATGTTAGGTTTCATCAAACCCGAGTAATAACAAATATGGCTAGATACTCAAAAGGTTGCTTTGATTTGTTTTGCTCACCTAGGGTATAATACTTTGGATTTCTTACATGTTAAAATAAGATGATTGACAACCTTGCTTGTTTTGCATGTCTCCAATTTAGATCATTGCGCACAATTGTTAAATCTCAAAAGGATTAACATAATTTTAGGGCCCATAACCAAAAGTTCGGTCTTAAAACTTGAGAGGTCTTACAACTAAGTTGTAGTTGGAACTAATTTTGAACTTGAGCATGTTGATACTTGTTCCTTACTTTCTTGCATGTGAATTTATTCGTTAAAGAATCTATGTGCTAAATGTTTTGTGAAAGATGATGATCACCTGTATATATTAGATCTAGGATTTTATTTTCTGTTTTTCTTTTATCATTGCCGAACCTAGTATTAGGGCAGCATTGCTGCCGATCCTATCATTCCCCCAAAATGTGACGTTTGTGATGTGTATATGTATGTATATATTTGTCTAACAATTTCATATCTCAGGTACCCTTAATCCCCGGCCTAGAACGATCCCTACTTGCTTATACTACTAACGATATTTTGTAGGGTTATCATTGTGTGCGAGCTTCGGCTCACATCAATTTTTGGCGCCGTTACCGGGGATTATAAAAGCTTGTTTTATGAATTTGTTGTGTATATAATGTTGCTGGAAATTTTTGTTGTGAAGTTGTAAAGTTGTAAATTTTAAGTTTATTTTGGGATTTTGTAAAGTAGAAATATGCTTTGGCATGTAGAGTTTAAATTTCGAAAGTTGCATGATGTATAATGATGTATGTTGGTAATCACTTAGTTTAATTTCTAGGAAGTTGATATGTTGTGTATGTTTGAGTTTATTGTAGTTTCTAAAGTGTAACATGTAGGTGAAGCCTCTTTTGTTGATCATAACCAAAACCCTTCATGTGAATGGTGCTTTGTCGGAGGGCGTTTCTATGTAGATTGGGAAACGCGGGATACTTCCCCCCCACGCATATAAGCGTTTCTTCGGTAATAGTATTACTTCTATGAGGTTGAGGGCGGTTTTAATCAACACTTGAGACCGCTAGGGATCCGTGTTTGTTTTACAAAGTATGGGGAAGTTATTATCATAGATATGGTTCTCAGGTTTGTTTAACTGGATCTCAAGGCCCATAGACTGATGTTCATTCTCGGTGAGTGAGTCGATAGGGGGTTCGCCCTCCGTGGTGTCCAACAACGAGTCATGCCTGGTTCCTGTAGGGGGTTCGCCCTCCGTGATTTTAATGACCTTTGAAACGTAAAATCCGCACGACCTAGTCGACAGCTTGTGCCGAAGCATCACCTCACTTTAGACGCTAGAACATAACTTGACATATGTGGCCTATTTTCTTCAAAGATAAAACATGTTGTGTGGTTCAAACTCTTGAGGTATATCGGATTAAGCATGATACTACCAGGGGCTGTATCAGTCCATTGCACCGTTATCTCCTCTGCTCCACGTACTTCGAGAGTTAGAACAAAATTAAATGAAACTAAACTTAGTGATTACATGATCATCTCTTATTGCCGAACCATATTTGTACTTTTGCCGTGTATACTTGTGTCTTGCCGTGTGTGCCTTCTTGTATCTTGCCGAATGTGCATATGTGTTATGGTTTGAAATTTGTCGTGTAATCGCCAATGCCGTGGCTTGTAATGATGTATATTCTTGCTTTCTATTTCTTTACGAGGTTCTAACTTGTTTAAATGTTGCAAATTTCAGAAATAGTGCATGTCCGAATCTAGTATTTGGACAAGAGATCTTCAAGGCCGTTTGCAACGTTTAGACCAAGAACTCGCTATTGCTCGTTTTGTGCCATTACCACCATCGTCACCAACCAGTTCATCAGTAGCATCATCCGTACCATCCTCCCCCATTGTGCCGTCAGTTTCATCATCATCAGGGCCGAGCTCACCATCATTTGTTTCGTCGTCTTGTGATCTTCAGAATCCAGAATTTGAGGTCTTTGCCGAATTAGAAGAAGAAGAAGAGATCATGGCATCAATCAGATCACAGAATGGTCATGTCGCTGGAGCTGGAGTTGCTCCTTCTAATATTACTTATCCTCCCTTGGAGACTGACAAGACTGGAGAGATTGAATTGAGGAGTGGATTCCTCCATAAGCTGAAGTCATTTTATGGGATGCCGAGTGAGGACCCTAACAAGCATCTACAGTGGTTTAACTTCACCACGGAGTCTATGTGTCCAAGAGGGACCGATTTGCAACACTTCAAAATGAAGGCATTTCCATTTTCTTTAGAAGATCAAGCAAAGGAGTGGTTGTTTGAGGTGCCTAGTGGTCGCATTGTTTCGTGGAGTACTATGATGGATGAGTTTTTACTCAAGTACTTTCCTGCTTCACGTATCACTGATCTGAGGAAGCAAATTACAAGTGTGAAGCAAGCCGGAGATGAGACTTTCTTCGACTACTACAAGAGGTTCAAGTCCCTAGTTTCTTTGTGTCCATCGCATGGCATTAGCGATGGACTCTTGCTACAATATTTCTATGAGGGATTGCGTGTCATGGAGAGAGAGTTTCTTGACTCGGCCGCGGGAGGTAGCTTTTTGGAGTTGAACGCCGGAGCGGCAAGAAGTTTGTTGGAAGTTCGTTCTTTGAACAACCAACAATTTGGCATGGCGCGAGGCAATGTGCAAAGGAATGAGAAAGTGCATGAGACGTCTTCGAGCACAAAGTTAGAAGATAAAGTGGACAAGCTCACCGACTTGGTGAGTAATTTGATGAAGAAGCGTGCTAGTGTATGTGGTATTTGCACCGAGGGCCATGGGACCGAACAATGCCCTCAATTTGGAGTTAATGAGGGAGTTGAGGAATGCAATGCAATTGGTTTTCAAGGAGGCCAACGATTTGGCAATTTCAATCCAAGGTTCAATGATCATCCGAACATTCGATGGGCGAACAATGATAACGTGCTTAGGGCACCTATGCAACCGAGAGAGGGAGGAGCGCCATTTGTACCGAGGCCACCATTTGTGCCTCGGCAGCCATACATGCCGAACCAAGGACACTTTGCTGCATTGCCGAACCAGCCACAAGGAGGGCCGAGCCAAGGCCAAGGCCAAGCTTCGCCAAGCAATCCGAACTACGATGCTTTGATTCAATCATTGTCAAGTGCTACTCAAGCATTACTCGCGGGGCAACAGAATCATCAAAAGGACATTGGTGAGCTCAAGACTCAAATGGGGCAAGTTGTGGATTTTATGGGAAGATTTAATGAGCAAGGGAAGTTGCCAAGCAATACTATTCCCAATCCGAGGAACGAGCAAGCCAAAGTGATTCAAACTCGTAGTGGAAGAGAATTGTTTCCACCAACAAGTCCAAAGAAGAAGCGAGTAACTTTCAAGGGCATTGAGGAGGATGAGAGGGCTGCCGGACCTGACATTGCCGGCAGCCACATGCATGAGGCCGAGATACACATTGCCGGTCATGATAATGCCGGAAACAATGATGATGCCGAGAAGAAGGAAGCTGCCGAACAAGGGCATGGTGCCGGCAACACTAATATTAAAGATAAGGGGCTGCGCAATGAGCTTGAGTACGATCCCGCCACATCAAATAAAGTGGTGTTGCCGAGCCAAGCAAATAATGTTAAGGGAGGAGTGCCATCATCTAGTGCCCCATTCCCTTCACGTTTTGCTAGAACAAAGAAGGACAAGTTCGATGAAGAGGTGTTGGAGATTTTCCGGAAAGTGCAAGTCAACATTCCTTTGTTGGAGTGCATTAAGCAAGTGCCGAAGTATGCTAAGTTTTTGAAGGAGCTTTGCACGGCAAGAAGGCATACTAGAGAGACTCGTGTGGTAACTATGAGCGAGACGGTGTCGGCCGTTATTCAAAGGAAGTTGCCACCAAAGATGAAGGATCCGGGAAGCTTCAATGTGCCTTGTGTCATAGGCAATACACGGTTTGATGATGTTATGTTGGATTTGGGAGCATCGATTAATGTCATGCCACTCAATGTGTATCAAACGTTGAGTATAGGGCCTCTCAAGAAGGATAATGTCATCATTCAACTTGCGGATCGCTCAAGCAAATATCCGGAGGGTTATGTAGAGGATGTGTTGGTGCAAGTCAACCAATTGATTTTTCCCGCCGATTTTTATGTGGTTGAGATGGAGGATTCGCCGGTCAACAACACTCAATTGCTTTTAGGGCGACCATTCATGAGGACCGCGCGCACAAAGATAGATGTGGCCGAAGGCAACCTAACTATGGAATTTGATGGTGAGGTGATCAAGTTCAATGTGTTTGATGCCATGAAATTCCCTAATGTTGATTTGAAGGAGGGTTGTGCCATTGATGTTTTGGAGGAGGTCGAGCAAGTTATGTCGACCTCGCTTGACGCATAGCAATTAGCGATTGAGCAAGGGGTCGGATTTGACAAGAGGGGAGAACGAATCGTGCATAAGAATGAGGAAGAAGGGCCGGCCAAGCCAAGAAGTGCCGAGCAAGGCACCATTGCCGAGCCATTTATGATAGAGCCGAGTGTGATGAAAGTTGCTGCCGAGCTAGAGGCTCAGCCCTATACCAAGGTATTTGATTCGTTCTTGTCAATTCCAAGCGCCACAACAAAATTTCGACCAAGTGTGGAAGAGGCCCCAAAGTTAGAACTTAAAGAGCTCCCTAGTCATTTGAAATATGCTTATCTTGGAGAAGGAGATACACTACCGGTTATTGTGTCTTCAATGCTTAGTAAGAAGCAAGAGGAGGATTTGATTTGTGTGCTTAAGAAGTACAAGACCGCCATAGGTTGGACCTTAGCGGACATTAAGGGAATAAGCCCTACTACTTGTGTTCATCGTATTTTGTTAGAAGAAGGAGCTAAGCCGACAAAGGAAGCTCAACGTCGACTTCATCCTCCCATGATGAAGGTTGTAAAGGAAGAGATTATCAAGTTGCTCGATTGTGGGGTGATCTACCCAATCTCGGATAGTAAGTGGATATCTCCCGTGCAAGTAGTGCCAAAGAAGAGTGGTGTAACGGTTGTCAAGAATGAGAAGAATGAGCTTGTGCCACAAAGACTTGTAACCGGTCATCGGATGTGCATCGACTATAGGAAGCTCAACGCTACAACGAGGAAGGATCACATGCCTTTGCCGTTTATGGATCAAATGCTAGAGAGGTTGGCCGGTCATTCTTACTATTGCTTTCTTGATGGATATAGTGGCTACAATCAAATCATGATACACCCGGACGATCAAGAGAAGACCACTTTTACTTGTCCATTTGGCACGTTTGCTTATCGGCGGATGCCATTCGGACTTTGCAACGCACCCGGCACTTTTCAAAGATGTATGTATGCTATCTTCTCGGATTTTATTGAAGACATTATCGAAGTTTTTATGGATGATTTTAGTGTGTATGGAGGCACCTTCGATGCATGTTTGGGAAACTTGGAGAAGATACTTAAGAGGTGTGTAGAGACAAATCTTGTGCTCAATTGGGAGAAGTGTCACTTCATGGTCACGCAAGGCATTGTTTTGGGGCATATAATTTCGGCAAGAGGCTTAGAGGTTGACAAAGCCAAGGTGGAGCTAATTCAAGCATTGCCGAGCCCTAGGTGTGTGAAGGATGTGAGAAGTTTTCTTGGCCATGCGGGGTTCTATCGACGATTTATCAAAGACTTCTCTTCAATTGCCAAGCCATTGAGCAACTTGTTACAAAAGGAGGTGACGTTTGAGTGGACGGAGGCATGTGAGCAAGCCTTTTGCCGATTAAAGATGCTATTGTGTACGGCACCTATACTTGTTTCCCCTAATTGGGACGAGCCGTTTGAGTTGATGTGTGATGCTAGTGATTATGCACTTGGAGCGGTACTTGGACAACGAATTGAGAAGAAGCCATGTGCCATTTACTATGCTTCAAGGACTCTCAACGATGCACAACTCAATTACACAACAACGGAGAAGGAGCTCTTAGCGGTAATCTTTGCTTTGGAAAAATTTCGATCATATCTTTTGAATTCCAAAGTTATTGTTTATAGTGATCATGCCGCTTTGAGATATCTTATGACAAAGAAGGATGCTAAGCCGAGGCTTATTCGATGGATTCTTTTGCTTCAAGAGTTCGACATTGAGATTAAAGACAAGAAAGGAGTAGAGAATGTTGTAGCCGATCATTTGAGTAGACTTGTGCAACAGGAGGATCGGATGCCCCTATTAGAGTCCTTTCCGGATGAGCAACTTTTTCGACTTGAAGTACTTGAGCCTTGGTATGCCGACATTGCCAATTTTCTTACCACAAACCGATTTCCCAAAGAGATGCCGAGCCACCAACAAAAGAGAATAAGGAAGCAAGCTCGACACTTCTTGTGGGATGATCCGTACTTATGGAGGCAATGTGGTGATCAAGTTATTAGAAGATGTGTGCCGGAGAATGAGCATCGCTCCATCCTTGCTTTTTGTCATAGTGAAGCTTGTGGTGGACATTTTGGACCAAAGAAGACGGCTTTGAAGGTACTTAATTGTGGTTTCTTTTGGCCTACGATTTTCAAGGATGCTTTCATGTTTTGCAAAGCTTGTGATAGATGCCAAAGAATGGGGAACATTGGTGCTCGAGACCAAATGCCGCTCACGCCTATCATTGAGGTAGAAATTTTTGATTTATGGGGTATTGACTTCATGGGACCGTTTCCTTCAAGTAAGGGTTTTCTCTACATATTGCTTGCGGTGGATTATGTGTCAAAGTGGATCGAAGCAAGGGCTACACGCACCAATGATGCCAAGGTGGTAGCCGAGTTTCTCAAGACCAACATCTCCTCACGTTTTGGAGTTCCAAGGGTCTTGATTAGCGATGGAGGATCCCATTTTTGTAACCGCACTATTGAAGCCTTATTGAGGAAGTATGGAGTCACACATAAAGTTTCTACACCTTATCACCCCCAAACAAGTGGTATGGCCGAGGTGAGTAATCGAGAGATCAAGAACATTTTGGAAAAATCGGTTGGACCTTCAAGGAAGGATTGGAGTGATCGTCTCGATGATGCTTTGTGGGCTTATAGGACTGCATACAAGACACCGATTGGTATGTCCCCTTTTCGGTTAGTTTATGACAAAGCATGTCACTTACCGGTTGAGCTAGAGCACAAGGCATGGTGGGCAATCAAGGCCTTCAACATGAACATTGATGATGCCGGTCTTCATAGAAAGCTTCAACTCACCGAACTTGAAGAAATCCGTAATGAAGCCTATGATGCCGCATGGATCTACAAGGAGAAGACTCGAGCCTACCATGATAAGATGATTCGCGGGAAAAAGTTTCAAGTTGGACAAAAAGTTCTCTTATTCAATGCAAGGCTTAAACTTTTTCCGGGTAAGCTTCGATCTCGTTGGTTTGGACCATTCATTGTTACTAAAGTTTTTCCTCATGGTGCCATCGAGATTCAAAGTGTGGTGTCGGAAGATACATTCAAGGTTAATGGACACCGGTTGAAGCCTTACTACGAGCCCTTTTTACACCCCACAATCGAGGAACTCAATGTGCAAGACAAGCCAAATGCCGATCCACCTACCCCAACTGAGGCCATTCCATCACCACCACAAGCTGTGGCCGAGTTACCTTCATGCATTCCTGCTGCAACCAAGCCACCACCACACCAAGTGGCTGCCGGACCTGCAATTGCCGGCAGCATCACCATGAGGACAGACACGGGCAACCAAGACGCATCCGGTACCACCCTGCCGGACACGCCTCATTCTGCCATGCAGCCGCCACTGTTTACAGCCGCACCACCACCCCCTGCCGGACCTGCCATTGCCGGCAGGGTTGACACACGGCCACAAGAGGCCGGACACAAGCTGGATACGCCGGATACGCCGGCAGAAAGGCCGGATAAGCCATTTGTATCGGATACGCAGAATTGGACAGATTCGGATCCAACATGCCAAAGTCTTCTCATCGAACTACTTCTTGCCGATTTGAGTTGCTTTGGAACACGATGAACATGCATAAACACGGTGAAAAGTCTAGGCTATGGACTATAAACACAAAGCGCTACTTGGGAGGCAACCCATGTCGATCAAAGTAAAGTGAAGGAGCCATCACCGAGAGTTTGAAATTTCTTAACCCTTCTCTTCTACTTTGATTTGT
Source organism: Potentilla sterilis (assembly GCA_963682095.1). NCBI lineage: Eukaryota > Viridiplantae > Streptophyta > Magnoliopsida > Rosales > Rosaceae > Potentilla > Potentilla sterilis. The sequence goes on from OY821764.1 coordinate 8,866,031, forward strand.
GATGATTTGTTGGAATGTGTTAGACTATTGCATGCTTAGGAAATTCATTGATATTGTTTTGTGCTTACATTGAGGGCAATGTAATTTTCTAAGTGTGGGGTGGAATAGCATGTTCCGTTTTTGTTTTTGTTGTTGTGTGCTTAGTTTAGAAAAGAAAAAAAAAATTCAGGAAATTGTAACACAAAAAAAATAGTGTTTAATTTGTTTGTTTCGAGTCTTAGGATGCCCCTAATATGTCAATGATGTTATTCTCCTCTTTGCATACATAGATGATGGTTGTGCATACAATTAAAATTGTAAGTTTCATGGATTATGTGCATTGGTAGGAGCATGCAGGACTTGTTGATTAACGAAGCATGCATGTTTGAGCTAATTTATTTCGAAAATAACCTATGTGAGCTTTAGTGCCAAATTGCTTTCTTCTTGAGCGATAAAAAGATAAAATTCGATAGATTCGTAGGAAGCATGAAACCTCATAATTCTTTGCATATTCGATGACTATGTGCCATAGATTTTTAATGAACTCTAGTATGCTAGAACTTACTCTTGTTGATTTTCGAAACGTTTAATCATAAAATACCTTGATTTTGAATGTGATTGAATAAAGATCATTTAGGTTTACCACCAAAGCCAAATAAAGCATGAGCCCTATTTGTGCCCGTCGTGGGACACCTTAGTAAACCCCCTTTGAGCCTACAATTAGCCTTTTCTTTCATCACCCTTAAACACTTTCCATGAACTTAGTATAGTGATGCCTTTACTGTGTGTTCCGGCAAAGCTTGAATTTTCGAAAGCGTTTTCGCGTGTGTGATGAAGAAGAATAAGTGTGGGGTAGACTTAGTCATGAAGTTGTATGTAAAATGTATGCATGCCGTACCTAGAAAAAGAAAAAAAATTGGCTCAGATTAAAAAGAAAATAAAAGAAGCCGAGAGAAAAAGAAGAAAAAGAAGGGTACGGCATAGGCAATGGAAAAGAAAAATTTTGTGCATGGCTATTGTCTAGAGTATTGTTGTAATATTATGGGAAGAAAAGAATGAAGTATGGGTCCAACAAGATGAAATTTGACCCTTTCGGCGAGAAGACATAAGGAGATTCGAGCTTTGCTAAAGCGCATGGTGACGTTTTGAGCCTCCTTATCCAAATATCGAATACCTCTTAGCCTAGCCCCATTACAACCTTATTATTGATCTTTTTCATGATTCTTAAAATGATTAAACTTGATTTGTGGAGATTATCTCAAGAGTAAGCTTATGGTTTTGGTTCATTGGTGCATATAGTTGTCATATGAGGTTTTTCCATAAAAATTTCACAAAGTGCTTTCGTTTCATGACATATGCAAGTTACTCTTCGTAATTCATTATCTTTCACTTGCATATACTATTGAGTGAATAACCATGCTTCGAGAGAAAAGAAGAGAGTATGCCTAGTGAGGTGATTTGAATTAGCTTTTACATGTTTTCATGCTTGCCTTTAGCTCTTATATGTTCATATTGATGTCGCATGTTCATGAAGCTTGGAATTTTCGTGCTTAGCATTCTCATGCATTAACTTGAAAGCTATGTGTAGATACGAGCCTGAGACAAATTGTTAGGGGCAATAGTTTGTTTAGAGTCGTAGTTTAATTTAGTTTGCTAAGGGACTAGCAAAGGATAAGTGTGGGGTAGTTGATAGGAGCACAATGTGCGACGATATTATATGTTTATGCCCTCGTTTATGCTTTGTTTAACCCTTATTTGTCTAAGATAGAGTCGTAATGTAGTTAGTGTCAATTTTGGTAGAGTTTTGTGAAAAATGGTTAAGAATCCGAAAAATGACTAAGTTTGAGAAATCTGGAAAATAGTGTAAAATATGTCTTTTTCGTGATTTTGAGATGATTGAAACTATGATCTATCCTTGTCCAAATTCTATGAAATTTGGCGTGCTGAATATTCATATGCTGAGGAATGTTGTGTTAAAATTTCAGATCAATCGGAGTTCGGGAAGTCACCCAAAAGTTGGCTGCAAAACGGCAGTCCGAGCATTCCAATCCAGGGACTTCCAGGATTTTCCTGGGATTGTGTCCAAACTTCGAAAAATCATTCCCGTCGACTCACAAGGATTTTTATCGAACTGTTTTATGGGGAGATGGCCATATGTGTCTAGTTTATCTGAGACTTGGAATCGCATCAATCGGAGCTCCACGGATGGAGATATGCCGGAATTACTGCAACAAGGTCAAATCTGCCGATTTCAGGAACCTACTGCCCCCTTTTTGTGTTTTCTGTTTTTGATGGACCAAATGGTGTACAAATGCATATTTGAAGATGGTCCAAGCTTTATAAAGGGAAGAGGAAGACACTAGGCCATGGCATTGAAGAAAAACTTGAAGAAAGACGTTCTCCTAGTCACACTAGGAGAAGCTGCCGAATAGAGGCAGATTGTATGCCTTTGTGTGCTGCCGGCAATTGGGGTATTTTTCGATGGACCAAGACATGTCAAATGAAGTCCAAGATCATACAAGAAGTCCATGAAGATGTGAAACCCAAGCCTTGAAGAAAAAATTCAGAAAAGAAAACCTAATTGGATTAAGAAAGGAAGGTTGCAAAACCTTAATGAACTAGGTTTTCTGAATTCCTTTTGGCTTAAGGGACTGCCGGCAGCCTCTCTCCCTATCCTCTATATATACCCCCACTTTTCATTCTGAAAAGGCATCTCATCTCAAGCTAAACACAAGGCCGAAACTCTACCAAAATTCCCCAAACTTCCTAGACAAAAACCTAAACCCGAAACCACCATCCACCACCAACCAAGTTTCTGCCGAAACTTGGAAAATCCCTGCCGAACCTCCTAAGCCGTGCAGCCTCATCCCTTCACCTACACAGCACCGGATCCACACCAAAAGAAGCTCTCAAGGTGTCTCAAAGTGTGATCCACTCCCTTCTTCGGTTTAGTATTTTTTTGTCTAGTTATGTTTGATTTTGTCTATGAAACATTCATGTATGTTTGGGTTTGGTTTATATGTCTATGTGTAAACCGATTTTGGTTTTATAAATTATATGTTAAAGATTTGTTTAAATCGATGCTTAGATTTATGTTTAGGTTTCGACAAGAACAATGATTTTGCATGCTAATTTGTAATATGTAACTTGTAAATTCGTATGTTAGATAATTAGGACAGTGGTATAGATGCATGTTTTAGGTTCAAAATTGGTTAGAAATCTAAGGAGTGGGACTTAAAAACCGAAACATTAGTATTGGCTTGTAGCATGTAAATCTAGATGTTAGGTTTCATCAAACCCGAGTAATAACAAATATGGCTAGATACTCAAAAGGTTGCTTTGATTTGTTTTGCTCACCTAGGGTATAATACTTTGGATTTCTTACATGTTAAAATAAGATGATTGACAACCTTGCTTGTTTTGCATGTCTCCAATTTAGATCATTGCGCACAATTGTTAAATCTCAAAAGGATTAACATAATTTTAGGGCCCATAACCAAAAGTTCGGTCTTAAAACTTGAGAGGTCTTACAACTAAGTTGTAGTTGGAACTAATTTTGAACTTGAGCATGTTGATACTTGTTCCTTACTTTCTTGCATGTGAATTTATTCGTTAAAGAATCTATGTGCTAAATGTTTTGTGAAAGATGATGATCACCTGTATATATTAGATCTAGGATTTTATTTTCTGTTTTTCTTTTATCATTGCCGAACCTAGTATTAGGGCAGCATTGCTGCCGATCCTATCATTCCCCCAAAATGTGACGTTTGTGATGTGTATATGTATGTATATATTTGTCTAACAATTTCATATCTCAGGTACCCATAATCCCCGGCCTAGAACGATCCCTACTTGCTTATACTACTAACGATATTTTGTAGGGTTATCATTGTGTGCGAGCTTCGGCTCACATCAAGCTATGATGTAAGTATCTTAATGCCCTGCTTAATCAGGACAGTAGATGTTATTGACTTTAGCTCTTAGCAGAAGTAACTAAGTTTCTTAGGGATGATTAAAAACTAAGTTGTCCGGTTGCTTGAACAACTTCTAGGTTACTGTAGTACATCTCTCGAGTACAGAATATAGTTGGATTCAGAAGTTTGCATCGTTCAGAGTTGGAAAGATTCTACATTAGGGATACATACATTTAATTCAGTAATAAATCTACTACATACTCAGTTTAGCAGTATCAGAAACAATCCTCAAATGAACCATTTGTTCAAAAGTTTGTGTATCTTCTTTTATGGTATATTATGTTGCTTACAGCTTTGATATCATTTTTTATCAGTATAAATGTCCGATCGTTTTTTTTATTTGATTGTGTTTTGCAGGTTGTTACTCCGGCCAATATATAGCACCTTTAAGTCAGCAGGTAAACTCTTCCCATGTTTGCATAGTTCTTTGCAATAATGAGATTTGCATTCTTGTTGTCTTTCAAGTTCACGGTGTTCATGTACGTACTTTTGGTTTTTCCTGTTCTTTATTCAGACCATTGAATAGCATCTCTAAATATATATTATCCTTCTCTATTTTCTTAATAAGTTTTCTTAATTATCGGTTTAATATTAAGTATTAAATATTTTAATTTGTATGTACAAATTTATTAATATTAAGTATTTAATTTGTATTAATACTTTTTTTTATTATAATAATTAATATTTTGTCTCAATTTCGGTATTTTTTTTAATATAAATTATTACTTAGGCGACGAAACTATAATTTTCCTCGCCTAAGTGATTTACTTAGACGACGAATATATTATTTTCGTCGTCTAAGTATTTAATTTGTAATAATAATTTTTTTAATATATTAATTAATATTTTGTCTCAATTCGGTATTTTTTTTTAATACAAATTATTACTTAGGCGACGAAAATAATATTTTCCTCGCCTAAGTAAATAACTTAGGTGACGAAAATATCATTTTCCTCGCCTAAGTAAATAACTTAGGCGACGAAAATATCATTTTCCTCGCTTAAGTAAATCACTTAGGCGACGAAAAAATCATTTTCCTCGCCTAAGTATATAACTTAGGCGAGGAAATTGATATTTTCGTCGCCTAAGTGATTTACTTAGGCGAGGAAAATGATTTTTTCGTCGCCTACGTAAGTCCATAGCCGACGAAAAACATCGTCCTTTAAGAATTTTTTTCGTCACCAATCCTTCTTAGACGACGAATTATATTCTTCGTCTAAGTACTTTCTTAGGCGACGAAATTTATAATTTTCGTCGTCTACTTGCTTAGGCCACAAACTTTAGACGACGAAACTTAGGTGACGAAAATTTCGTCACCTAAGTGCTTAGGAGACGAAAATTAATTTTTGTCACCTAAGATTTCCATTCTCTAACATTTGATCCATAAATGGCAAAGGCATGTGATCCTTCCTCGTTGTTGCATTGAGTTTCCTATAGTCGATACACATGCGATGGCCGGTCAGTAGCCTTTGTGGTACAAGCTCATTCTTCACAACCATTACACCACTCTTCTTTGAAACTACTTACACCGGTGAGACCCACTTGCTATCCGAAATAGGGTAGATAACTCCACAATCGAGTAGCTTGATGATCTCATCCTTGACAACCTTCATCATTGGAGGGTGAAGTCGATGTTGGCCTTCCCTAGTCGGCTTGCTTCCTTCCTCTAGCAAAATATGATGAACACATGTTGTAGGGCTTATTCCCTTGATGTCCGCCAAGGTCCAACCTATGGCAGTCTTATGCTTCTTAAATACACGTATTAAATTAACTTCTTACTTCTCACTAAGCAATGAAGACACAATAACCGGTAAAGCATCTTCTTCTCTAAGATAAACATACTTCAAATGGCTAGGGAGCTCTTTAAGTTCTAAATTTGGGGTCTCTTCTACACTTGGACGAAATTTGCTTATGGCACTTGGGATTGACAAGAACGAGTTCTTCATATATATAGGAGCTGCGTCAAGCTCGGCAGCCACCTCCTTCATGTTATTGCATAGTCTTCTTCTACTTCAACTCGTTCTCCCTCCTTGTCAAATCCCGCCCCTTGCTCTATGGTTCGTTGCTATGTGTCAAGGGTGGCCGACATAACTTGCTCGGCCCCCTCTAGTACTTCCACTGCTCGGCACTCCTCCTCCTTGATAATTGGATACTTCATGACATCAAACACATTGAACTTAATCACCTCACCATCAAACTCCATTGTCAAGTTGCCCTCGGCAACATCAATCTTGGTGCGTGCCGTCCTCATGAATGGCCGGCCTAGTAGCAATTGAGTGCTATTAACCGATGAGTCTTCCATCTGCACAACATAAAAATCGGCCGGAAAGATGAGGTGATTCACTTGCACAAGCACGTCCTCTACATAGCCTTCTGGATATTTGCTTGAGCGATCCGCAAGTCGGATTATGAGATTGTCCTTCTTGAGAGGTCCTATGCTCAACGTTTGATAAACATTGAGAGGCAGGACATTAATCGATCCTCCCAAATCCTACATCACATCATCGAAGCGTGTGTTGCCAATCACACAAGGCACATTGAAACTTCCCAGATCCTTCATCTTTGGTGACAACTTCCTTTGAATAACGGCCGACACCGTTTCGCTCATAGTCATCACATGAGTCTCCCTAGTGTGTCGTGCAAAGCTCCTTAAGGAACTTTGCATACTTATGCACTTGCCTTATACACTCCAACAACGGGATGTTTACTTCCACTTTCCGGAAAATATCCAATACTTCCTCATCGGATTTATCCTTTTTGGACTTTGCAAATCGAGAAGGGAAGGGTATGCAAGAGTTCGGCACCCCTCCCTTGTTGGCTTTGATCGGCACACTCTCCTTCAATGACGTTGCAGGATCTTTCTCCATGTCGTTTTTCTTCATTACAGCCTTCTCGGCTTCTCGCTCGGCTGCAGCCTGTCGCTCGACAGTGGTGTCGGCAGCTCGGCGTGCAGGGCTCTCGGCAGGGTTGTGCGCAACGTCGGCAGGCTACTCGGCATCATCGGCAGAATTCCTGCCGATTGCTTCTTCTTCCTTTATAATGCTGCCGAACATTACCTTCTTCTTTGAAATTGCTCGTGGCTCATCCAACACTCTTCCACTACGTGTGATGATGACCTTGGCATGCTCATGCCCCCGATTTTTAATAACACCTCCCGGAAGCTTCCCTTGCTCGGTGATTTTGCTCATAATGTCCACGACTTGTCCCATTTGAGTTTTAAGCTCGCTAATATCCTTCGTATGAGTTTGTTGGCTTCTGAGCAATGCTTGAGTAGCACTCGAAAGAGATTAGATTACGACATCATAATTGGAATTGCTTGGTGTGGCTTGGGGTTCGTACGGCTGCATGGCTTGGTTTGGCTGAAAAGGTGGTCTCAACACAAAGGGCTGTCCGGCCGGCCTTGCTTGGTATGGGGCTGCATTGCCTCAAAACGTTGTAATTGTTGGACCAACGAAAGTTAGGGTGATCACGAAATCCCGGATTATAAGTGTTAGAGTAAGGATTATACTTTTGCCCTCCTTGGAAGCCGATTGCATTGGCCTCCTCATATCCCTCACTCAACACTTGTGGACATTGATCGGTTGCATGGTCTTCCGTGCACACACCACATACTTGTGCTCTCCTCATGCTCTTGGCGAGATTGGCAACCATATCTGAAAGCTTATCAACCTTTCCATTCACTTGATCAATAGCCGAGTTAGAGGTAGTCTCATTCACCTTATGTTTCAAGGCATTGTCTCGCGACATGCCAAATTGTTGACTATTCAATGCTCGCATCTCCAACAAGTTCTTGGCCGGTGTAGGATCAAACTCCAAGAATGAACCTCCGGCTGCCGAATCAAGGAACTCTCTCTCCATGAGACGCAGCCCTTCATAGAAGTATTGAAGCACAAGTCCCTCTCGAATGCCATGAGAAGGACACGAAGCTACTAGGGCCTTGTACCTTTTATGATAATCGAAGAATGTCTCATCTCCTCCTTGCAGAACACTAGTGATTTGCTTTCTCAAATCAGTGATGCGTGATGCCGGATAATACTTGAGCAAGAACTCATTCACCATTGTCTCCCACGATGTGATCTTTCCAGTAGGCACTTCAAATAACCACTCCTTTGCTTGATCTTCCAATGAGAACGGAAAAGCCTTCATTTTGAAGTGTTGAATGTCGGCACTGGTAGGGCACATGCTCTCGATGGTGAAGTTAAACCATTACAAATGCTTGTTTGGATCCTCTCCCGCAAGACCATGGAACGGCCTTAATTGGTGGAGAAATCCACTCTTCAATTCAAACTCCCCACTCTTGCCGGTTGCACATGCCGGAAATGTGATGTATAAGTACCATCTCGTCATGACGGAGCCACAGGCGGTCGACCGAATTGGTTGTTTGCTCAAAATTTATTACGTTACTTGTTCAGTTTGGGGATTGCCCCAGGCGGTGGGGCTTTAAGCTCGGTGTTTCTTCAGGCATTCTACTTAATTACTTACTACCGATGCTAGTAGACATTCCGATTACATTGCCCAACCTAAAACACCCATCAAAGAAGTAGAAGTCGTGGAAAAGCCACCCGTACTACATCCCGCACATTAGGTTCCCTTCTCTTCTTAGTAATGTGGAAAATTCTCAAACCCTATGAATGCGGCGACTTTGAAAAACCTCTTCCTGATTACTGATTACTATTTTGAACAAGCACTTATGCGGTGACTTTGCAAAATCTATCTATCTCTCGAATACCCTTATATCTGTATCAAGAAAGCTATAAAGATAGAGCGGCCAACAAAAAAGCTTCGTTAAATCACCGCAGGCGAAAGGAAGGCGTAGGCCTTTATACATGTAATTACAGAATCTGGTTACTACAGCGGAGGTGCCATAGGCGGAACTCTGGTCTGGTATCCGAGCAGCCATTTGAAGATGTAGATAACACGTCGTGGGGAAGGCGTTCCATCAGGGGAGAACTAGACCAATTCATGGGTAGATAGCCTGTTGGAGAATGCTATTGTCAGAGAGTGGAGGTGAAATAGCCCAATTACTAGAGCATGACTACCCATATTTGACTTCTAAGTAATATCATGTGGAGGAGAATACGACTCCCATAAAAAAGAGGGGGGAATATACTAATTTGTAGAGTGAGTAACTAACTCTTGCTTATTCGGATGCGTGTGTCCACAAATAAAACCATACTAAGATCATCATATAGGCTTGGAGAATAGTAGCACCTGTCAGAAAGAGGGGAAATCGTGAGACCTAGAATTCCAAGAAAAGTTTTCAAAATAGATCTAATTCCACCGAGCTATTGTAATGATAAGATCTCTTCGCAATTCACCGGGAGCCCCCCGATTGCCCTCTAAAATTCATTCATGGCATGGGACGCCCTCTCAAGCTGACCCAAATCTCGCTTTTACTTACTACTCATGTGTCCCCAAAAGGTGGTCAGAGAACGGACCGCTTTTGCTTATAAAGATGAATCAAACGAGAATGCGTTCCAGCATAAAACAGGTGGTGAAAAGGATCAATTCAGAGAATTAATAAGCCCTTTCTTATAAATATGGGGATAGCACACAGGAAAATGCGATTGTAACCAAATGCGAGGGTGAACCATATGAATTCATGGAATGAATAACCTGCCTTTACTTAAGGGGATAGCATGTCGCAAAATGGAATGCGCAAAAGAGTGAAAGCACGGTTCTGAAAGAACGGCGGCCGCTAAGGTTACGAAGTCAAATATGTTGAAATCATGCATGGAGGTGTCACCAAGTGCATCCGATCTCCAATAGCTCATGGAATGGAATAGTTTGGGGCTAATCATGTCATGAGGGATCCTCTATTTCTTTAGGAAGACTATGTTCTTCTCATATCACACACATCGCGAAAGAAGTAAGCCGGACACATTCTTTCAGAATATAACTCCACGGGTTCCGTAAGAAAGAAGCTATTCGTTCAAGTGGAAGCTCCTGTAAACGAGGAATCCGAAAGCCAGTGTACCAAAGTAGTTCCGAAGTATATAACTGATGATTAGTCGGGGTGCATCAATTCGCGAATTCCAGTACCAATCTCCGTTATTGGGGAAACCTGACTTATTTTTGAATATAAGGAGAAATGTCTACCGAACAGATTGATCGCAGATATAGCATTGTGCTCAGTAAAAGCGGCTATTCCACCTACGTGGAAAGCCTTACTTTCCTTTTTTGTACTGAGAAGACGGGGTTTAATTTGGAAAAGTTACGTCTCACCTAGGGGTGATCTCTTACTTTCTCATTTTCATTTATTTCTCCTAGCGGTCACATCGGTGCTTTTTGAACTCGTAATGACCTAACTGATCTTCCATAATCGCAGCTGGTCTTCGCTCCCGGGATCGGTCCGATTGAAAGAAATACATTCCCGCCTACCGGAGATTTCTCATTTTTCCTATCCAGACAAGCTCCTTCCGGCCGATGCCGCCGAGTGCACTTTGAAGGATCGACTCATGGCACAGAAATTCCACTGCAATCTCAACAAATAGGATTGCAGCAGAACGCTTGATAGCGACTCTCTATGGGTCCATGGTACGTAGGTCGCAAAGCGTAAAACGTAAGTAAAAAAGACATTGCTTTATTTACAATGAAATAGACGGCTTTATTATGAACGCCCGCTTTCTCGCATCCTTAATCCCAGAGGTGAAGTCGGATCTACCTTATTTGATAAGATAGAAAGAATTTGTGCTACGAAGAGCGGGAAAAAGCGTTTTGTGCAATTCAATTTGATCTCGAGGCGCCAAAGGCGTGATACTGAAGCGGTACAGGAGAATTTCATTGAAATAGTGGCCTCCGCCTTCTTCCCCCAGAAAACGGATGCTTTTGGGACTTTGCGATCATCCCACTCAACAAAGAGACTAGCGATATTGATGGCAAAGAGGGGAGAAGGACCCATGTGTGGAAAGACGCCTCCCGGGGATCTATGTATGACAGGGCGTTAGCTTCAAACAAGCCACTCGGCATACAGGTAGTCTCGCTGCAAATGTATTCATAGGTATTTCTTTCTTTGGTATTCATTCCGTAGGTATTTCTTTCTCCCGTGAGTCCCGGTAAGATCCACTCCCCTATTTTGATTCTACCAGAGGAGCAGTTTCTTATTATTTTTGTCCAGATTCGTTCCTCTTCCACTTCACTTCCGTTTCACTTTGTTTATTTCATAACCTCTCCCGATGGTCGAGCTCTAAACCCTTGACAGTTGTAGTTCCTCTTATTATGATGTCCACGACCTTTCTCTCTTTCCAAGTACAAAGACAAGGGCTGCTCAAGCAGAAAGGGGAGGAAGACCCGGTAAGAGCTTGAAAGCTGCTTTCGTTCTTTCTACTTGATTGACTTGAGCCTTCCTCAAAGCCTTTTCCATCTCTTTTTTTTTCATAATAGACCGAGGCCGAGCCAAGAGCTATATCTGTATAGCAAAAATTCCCCTAGGCATTTTCCCGGCATCTCATACCACACATGCTCCAACAGAAAGAAAGGCCAATGCCGCTATGGCTCCTGTGGGACCCAATCATAGTGCTACTGCTACTGTGATATAAGCGCTTCAACCTTCCCCACTCTTCCTCTCCTGTCTCAGAAGTTTGTTCACCCAATTCGGCCTCCTCCCTTACCTCCGGATGGTCTTATCGCCCAATCTCCTGAACTGATCGTGCCCCTACTGAAGTGGTTGACGACCCTTTAGTGCGATAGTGCGAATTATAAAATGTGTTATCTTTGACCGGTACATAAGAGGATAGGAGCTTAGTTCACAAGATCGGTCCCATCCATCCTAATCCCAGTTGACGATGTGGTCTTTCTTCTACTTGCTTTAGTTTCATGTTGCCTTCCTTGCCATAGCCTTTATATGATCGGGTTTGCCCACTGTTTCATTTGCAACGAAGATTATTCTTGCAACCGATAGATGACAAGTTTCTTGATTCTTAAAAGAAGAAGTTGTAATAAAGAAATTGAATCTTAAAAGAAAAGGCAAAGGCTACGAACCTTTGAAACTAGGAAATTCTTATTCATTGGTAGCAGTCTTAGTGGCTGGGACATTGATCCAATCTTCTGTGTCAATTGATCTTCTGGACATTCAAAAGTCCTTTCTAGCGGATTTGTCCAAGGATTCGAGAACAACCCCATCAAAGTTGCTTCGGATCTCTCTGCTCGTGGGAATGGTCATATGTGCCAGTAGGCATTAAGATCGATCCTTTACAAAAAGCCTATTCTATTCTGAAAGGCTAACAACAGATTCTTACAAGGTATTCTTTCAATATGCGTAGTCATAGTATGTGTGGTAATATAACCCATTGAATGTCCTGAAGTCTTGTCCACCAGAACATCGATGTGGGGTAGCAGGAAATTCTCGTTGGGACTCGCTCGGTTAATTGTACTTCCAAGGGACAGCTTTCTTACTACGGTATGAAAACTTGCCAGGAACTTTCATTTTGACTGGCCTAGGAGAAACACCGCATTACGTTTTCAAGGGCTTTAAATAGCCTTCTTTTGATGGGCAAGCCTAACATAGCTATCACCGCCTAGCTAGCGACCCCGAAGGAAAGAAAGAATAAAGTAGTGTTACGATTCCAAATGGGCAGGACATCCGGGAGCTCACAGAACTTTGGCCTTAGTGGGGGATAGCTACTACACTACTGGCCAAAATTGCGGGATGATGTGGAGTCATATGTGCTGTCTTGTTTACCAACAAGACGACGATTGAGCAAAAGCAACCTGGAGGGCTGTTAGAGGCCCTTCCTATTCTAGAGAGGCCTTGGGACAGTGTCTCACCGGACTTCATTACGTCTTTGCCAAAGTCCGAGAGGTATGGCACTTTTCTTGTGGTGGTTGACAGGTTTACCAAGTATGCGACTTTCATTCCTGAAGAAGTGGCCCAGACTCTTTCTAAAGCACATTATTTGTGAAGTGCTGGGGATTGCCACGCTCCATCATTAGTGATAGAGATCCTGATAGGAGCACGCAACGATATTATATGTTGCAACGATATTTGAGCTTTGCCAAAAGCCATGGTGACGTTTCTAAGCCTCCTTATCCAAATATCGAACACCTCTTAGCCTAGCCCCATTACAACCCTTTTATTGATCTTTTTCATGATTCTTAAGATGGTTAAACTTGATTTGTGGAGATTATCTCAAGAGTAAGCATATGGTTTTGGTTCATTGGTGCATATAGTTATCATATGAGGTTTTTTTTATCAAAATTCACAAAGTGCTTTTCGTTTCTTTGATATATGCAAGTCACTCTTTGTAATTCATTATCTTTCACTTGCATATACTATCGAGTGAATAAGCCATGCTTCGAGAGAGAAGAAGAGAGTATGCCTAGTGATGAGGATTGAACTAGCTTAACATGTCTTCATGCTTACCTTTTGCTCTTATATGTTCATATTGATGTCACATGTTCATGAAGCTTGGAATTTTCATGCTTAGCATTCTCATGCATTAACTTGAAAGCTATGTGTACATACGAGCCTGAGACAAATTGTTAAGGGCAATAGTTTGTTTAGAGTCTAGTTTAATTTAGTTTGCTAAGGGACTAGCAAAGGATAAGTATGGGGTAGTTGATAGGAGCACAATGTGCAATGATATTATATGTTTATGCCCTCATTTATGCTTTGTTTAACTCTTATTTATCTAAGATTGAGTCATAATTTAGTTTAGTGTCAATTTGGTAGAGTTTGGCGAAAAATGGTTAAGAATCCGAAAAATGACTAAGTTTGAGAAATCTGGAAAATAATGCAAAATATGTCTTTTTCGTGATTTTGAGATGAGTGAAACTGTGATCTATCCTTGTCCGAATTCTATAAAATTTGGTGTGCTTATTAATCACATACTGAGGAATGTCGTGTTAAAATTTCAGATCAATCGGAGTTCGGGAAGTCACCCAAAAGTCGGCTGCAAAACGGCAGTCCGAGCATTCCAATCCAGGGGCTTCCAGGATTTTCCTGGGACTTTGATCCAACTTCGAAAAATCATTCCCGACGACTCACAAGGAATTTGATCGAGATATTTTATGGGGAGATGGCCATGTGTGTCTAGTTTATCTGAGACTTAGAATCGCATCAATCGGAGCTCCGAGGGTGGAGATATGCCGGAATTACTGCAACAAGGTCTTTTCTGCCGATTCCAGGAACCTATTACTTCCTTTTCACAATTGCTGCTTTTCGATGGACCATATGATGTATAAGAGCATTTGTGAAGACACTCCAAGCTTATGGAAGGAAGAAGGATGACACTTAGCCATGGCATTGAAGAAAAATATGAAGAAAGAAGTTCTCCTAGTCAAACTAGGAGAAGCTGCCGAATAAGGCAGATTATGTGCAATGTTGTGCTGCCGGCAATTGGATGCATTTTCTGTGGATCAAAACTTATGCAATGAAGTCCAATGATTATTGAAGAAGTCCATGAAGATGTGAAGCCCAAGCCTTGAAGAAAAATTCAGAAAAAGAAAACCTAATTGAACTATGAAAGGAAGGTTGCAAATCCTTATCCCACTTGGTTTTATCTATTCCTCTTTGCTAAAGGGCTGCCGGCACCCCCTCTCCTCTATATATACCCTCACTTATACATTCTAAAAATCATCTCATCTCTTGCAAAAACACTAGCCGAAACTCTGCTAAAAGTTCTACCAAAGTTCTAAACCGAAACCCTAAACCACAAGTCCACCGATTCCACCACCTTTCACCACCGATTCCATTCCCTACCTCAGCCACTGCCGAGCCTCATTCACCACACCAAGACGAAGCTCTCCAAGGTTTCTAAAGTGTGATCCATCCCTATGACTTGTATTTTTATTTTCGGTTTAGTCACATTTGTTGTTATAAAAATACTTTGTTTTCGTTTGGTATTGTATGATGAACATAAATTGCGATCTTTAATGGAATTTATGTGATGAATTTTGCAATGTTAATTCATGGATTTTGTATGTTTGGATAATTAGGACAGTGGTATTAGAAGCATGTTTAGGATTTAATTTGGTTAGTAATCTAAGAAGTGTGCCTTATAAACCGAAGTATTAGTATTGGCTGGAAGCATGTAAATTTAGATGTTAGGTTTCATATAACCGAGTAATACGAATAAGTCATACGCTGGAGTAGTTTGTTTTGTGTTGCTCACCTAGGGTAAAAACCTTAGATTACTTGCATGTTAAATAAGATGATTGACAACCTTGCTTGTTTACATGTCTTCGATTTAGACTCATATGCTTAAATGTTAAAACGTATAAAACCAGATTAGCATCACCTTAGAAGTCATACGCTGGAGTAGTTTCTAAGAATTTAAGAAGTCTAACAATTGGAAAACTGCTGGAGGCTCTAGTTGTGTCGAAACTAATTTAGGTCTTGAACATGCTAAATACTTGATCCTTACCTTCTTGCATGCAAATCTATGTGTTAAAGAGTCTTTTGTGTGAACTGTTTTGTGTGAGAGATGATGATCACTTGTATATAGTAGATTAGGGTTTAAATTTCGTGTCAATTAGATTTAGGGCAGCTTGCTGCCGACGCCATACTTATTCCCCCCATTGTGACGTTTGTGTTTATATATGTGTATATATTTGTCTAACAATTTCATATCTCAGGTACCCTTAATCCCCGGCTTAGAACGATCCCTACTTGCTCTTAGTACTAACGATATTTTGTAGGGTTTATCATTGTGTGCGAGCTTAGGCTCACACCAATTTTTGGCGCTGTTGCCGGGGATTATAAAAGCTTATTTTATGATTATTGTTGTGTATATAATGTTGCTGGAAATTTTTGTTGTATATTTGTAAAAGTTGTAATTTCAATTTTATTTTGGGATTTTGTAAAGTAGAAATATGCTTCGGCATGTAGAGTTTAAATTTTGGAAGTTGCATGATGTATATTGATGTATGTTGGTAATCACTTAGTTTAATTTCTAGGGAGTTGATAGTGTTGTGTATGTTTGAGTTTATTGTAGTTTCTAAAGTGTACCATGTAGGTGAAGCCACTTTTGTTGATCATAACCAAAACCCTTCATGTGAATGGTGCTATGTCGGAGACCGTTTCTATGTAGATTGGGAAACGCGGGATACTTCCCCCCCCCCCCCCCCCCCCCCACGCATATAAGCGTCTCTTCGGTAATAGTATTACTTCTATGAGGTTGAGGGCGGTTTTAATCAACACTTATAGACTGCTAGGGATCCGTGTTTGTTTTACAAAGTATGGGGAAATTATTATCATAGATATGGTTCTCAGTTTTGTTTAACTGGATCTCAAGGCCCACAGACTGATGTTCATTCTCGGTGAGTGAGTCGATAAGGGGTTCGCCCTCCGTGGTGTCCAACAACGAGTCCTGCCTGGTTCCTGTAGGGGGTTCGCCCTCCGTGATTTTAATGACCTTTGAAACGTAAAATCCGCACGGCCTAGTCGACAGCTTGTGCCGAAGCATCACCTCACTTTAGACGCTAGAACTTAACTTGACATATGTGGCATATTTTCTTCAAAGATAAAACATGTTGTGTGGTTGAAACTCTTGAGGTATATCGGGTAAAGCATGATACTACCGGGGGTTGTATCAGTCCATTGCACCGTTATCTCCTCTGCTCCACGTACTTCGAGAGTTAGAACAAATTTTAAAAGAAATTAGACTTAGCGATTACATGATCATGGACGTTTTGAATTTTGCTCTCTTATTGTCGAACCATACTTGTGCTTTGCCGAAATTTATGTGCCTTTGCCGAATGTGATTTTGTATGCTATTGTTTGAAATATGTTGTGTAACTGCCAATGCCGTGGCTTGTAATAATGTATATTCTTGCTTTCTATTTCTTTACGATGTTCTAACTTGTTTAAATGTTGCAAATTTCAGAAATAATGCATGTCCGAATCTAATATTTGGACAAGAGATCTCCAAGGCCGTTTGCAACGTTTAGATCAAGAACTCGCTATTGCTCGTTTTGTGCCATTACCGCCATCGTCACCAACTAATTCATCAGTTTCATCACCATTAGTGCCGTCCGTTTCTGACAGTCTGCCGAGTTCCCCTTCAGTTGTTTCGTCATCGTGTGATCTTGAGAATCCAGAGTTTGTAGCCTTTGCCGAATCAGAGGAAGAAGAAGAGATAATGGCTTCAATCAGATCACAGAATGGTCATGTTACTGGAGCTGGAGTTGCTCCTTCCAATATCACTTATCCTCCCTTGGAAGCTGACAAGACGGGAGAGATTGAATTGAGGAGTGGATTCCTCCATAAGTTGAAATCGTTTTATGGGATGCCAAGTGAGGATCCTAACAAGCATCTACAGTGGTTTAACTTCACCACGGAGTCTATGTGTCTGAGAGGGACCGATTTGCAACACTTCAAAATGAAGGCATTTCCGTTCTCATTAGAAGATCAAGCGAAAGAGTGGTTGTTTGAGGTGCCTAGTGGTCGCATTGTTTCATGGAGTTCTATGATGGATGAGTTTTTACTCAAGTACTTTCCTGCTTCACGTATTACTGATCTGAGGAAGCAAATTACTAGTGTGAAGCAAGCCGGAGATGAGACTTTCTTCGACTACTACAAGAGGTTCAAATCCCTAGTTTCTTTGTGTCCATCGCATGGCATTAGCGATGGGCTCTTGCTACAATATTTCTATGAGGGATTGCGTGTCATGGAGAGAGAGTTTCTTGACTCGGCCGCGGGAGGTAGCTTTTTGGAGTTGAATGCCGGTGCAGCAAGAAGTTTGTTGGAAGTTCGTGCTTTGAACAACCAACAATTTGGCATGGCACGAGGCAATTTGCCAAGGAATGAGAAAGTGCATGAGACATCTTCGAGCTCAAAATTAGAGGAGAAAGTGGACAAGATTACCAACTTGGTGAGTAATTTGATGAAGAAGCGTGCTATTGTTTGTGGAATTTGCACCGAGGGCCATGAGACCGAACAATGCCCTCAATTTGGAGTTAGTGAGGGAGTAGAGGAGTGCAATGCTATTGGTTTTCAAGGAGGCCAACGTTTTGGAAATTTCAATCCGTGGTTCAATGATCATCCTAACTTTCGATGGGCAAATAATGACAATGTGCTTAGGGCACCTATGCAACCGAGAGAGGGAGGAGCACCGTTTGCACCGAGAGCACCCTTTGTGCCTCGGCAACATTTTCAGCCAAACCAAGGGCCGTATGGGGCATTGCCGAAGCAAGTTCAAGGAGGGCCGAGCCAAGGCCAAACCGCACCGAGCAATCCCAACTACGATGCTTTGCTTCAATCATTGTCGAGTGCGACTCAAGCATTACTCGCGGGGCAACAAAATCATCAAAAGGACATTGGTGAGCTCAAGACTCAAATGGGCCAAGTTGTAGATTTCATGGGAAGATTTAATGAGCAAGGGAAGTTACCAAGCAATACGATTCCCAATCCGAGGAACGAGCAAGCAAAAGTGATTCAAACTCGTAGTGGAAGAGAGTTGTTTCCTCCAACAAGTCCAAAGAAGAAGCGAGTAACTTTTGAGGTTATTGAGGATGAAGAGATGGCTGCCGGACCTGCCATTGCCGGCAGCCATACTAAGGAGACCGAAGGCAATGCAGCAGCCAAGGATGCCACTGCCGAGAGTCATCATGCAGTCGGCAGGGCTGCTGCCGAGAAGAATTCTGCCGAGCAAGGGGGTGACGCCGGCAACAACCATGTGAAAGATAGGGGGCTGCGCAATGAGCTTGAGTATGATCCCGCGACATCGAAGAATGAGTTAGTGCCGAACCAAGAAGGCAAGGGAGGGGTGTCGACATCAAGCATTCCATTCCCTTCTTGCTTTGCTAAATCGAAGAAGGATAAATCCGATGAGGAGGTGTTGGAGATTTTCCAGAAAGTGCAAGTCAACATTCCTTTGTTGGAGTGCATTAAGCAAGTACCAAAGTATGCTAAGTTTTTGAAGGAGCTTTGCACGGCTAGAAGGCATACGAGGGAGACTCGTGTGGTGACTATGAGCGAGACGGTATCGGCCGTTATTCAAAGGAAGTTGCCACCAAAGATGAAGGATCCGGGAAGCTTCAATGTGCCTTGTGTCATAGGCAACACTTGTTTTGAGGATGTGATGTTGGATTTGGGAGCATCGATCAATGTCATGCCACTCAATGTGTATCAAACGTTGAATATAGGGCCTCTCAAGAAGGACAATGTCATCATTCAACTTGCGGATTGCTCAAGCAAGTATCCGGAGGGTTATGTGGAGGATGTGCTGGTGCAAGTCAATCAATTGATATTCCCTGCCGATTTCTATGTGGTTGAGATGGAGGATTCGCTGCTCAATAACACTCAATTGCTACTAGGGCGACCATTTATGAGGACCGCGCGCACAAAGATAGATGTGGCCGAGGGCAACCTAATTATGGAGTTTGATGGTGAGATGATCAAGTTCAATGTGTTTGATGCCATGAAATTCCCCAATGTTGATTTGTAGGAGGGTTGTGCCATTGATGTTTTGGAGGAGGTCGAGCAAGTTATGTCGACCTCGCTTGACGCATAGCAATTAGCGATTGAGCATGGGGTCGGATTTGACAAGAAGGGAGAACGAGTCACGGAAGATAGCATCATTGCCGAGCCATACAAGATATTGCCGAGCTTAGTGGAAGTGTGTGCCGAGTTAGAGGCTCGGCCTTATTCAAAGTTTGATTCGTTCTTGTCAATTCCAAGTGCCACAACCAAATTTCGACCAAGTGTGGAAGAGGCCCTAAAATTAGAACTTAAAGAACTCCCTAGTCACTTAACGTATGTTTATCTTGGAGAAGAAGATACACTACCGGTTATTGTGTCTTCAATGCTTAGTGAGAAGCAAGAGGTAGATTTGATACGTGTGCTTAAGAAGTACAAGACTGCCATAGGTTGGACCTTAGCGGATATCAAGGGAATAAGCCCTACTACTTGCGTTCATCGCATCTTATTAGAAGACGGAGCTAAGCCGACAAAAGAAGCTCAACGTCGACTTCACCCTCCCATGATGAAAGTTGTGAAAGAAGAAATTATCAAGTTGCTTGATTGTGGGGTAATTTACCCAATTTCGGATAGTAAGTGGATATCTCCCGTGCAAGTAGTGCCAAAGAAGAGTGGTGTAACGGTTGTCAAGAATGAGAAGAATGAGCTTGTGCCACAAAGACTTGTAACCGGTCATCGGATGTGCATCGACTATAGGAAGCTCAACGCTACAACGAGGAAGGATCACATGCCTTTGCCGTTTATGGATCAAATGCTAGAGAGGTTAGCTGGCCATTCTTTCTATTGCTTTCTTGATGGATATAGTGGCTACAATCAAATCATGATACACCCGGATGATCAAGAGAAGACCACTTTTACTTGTCCATTTGGCACGTTTGCTTATCGGCGGATGCCATTCGGACTATGCAACGCACCCGGCACTTTTCAAAGATGTATGTATGCCATCTTTCTCGGATTTTATTGAAGACATTATCGAAGTGTTTATGGATGACTTTAGTGTGTATGGAGGCACCTTCGATGCATGTTTGGGGAACTTGGAGAAGATACTTGAGAGGTGTGTAGAGACAAATCTTGTGCTCAATTGGGAGAAGTGTCACTTCATGGTCACGCAAGGCATTGTTCTAGGACACATTATTTCGGCAAGAGGCTTAGAAGTTGACAAAGCCAAGGTGGAGCTAATACAAGCATTGCCGAGCCCTAGGTGTGTGAAGGATGTGAGAAGTTTTCTTGGCCATGCGGGGTTTTATCGGAGATTTATCAAAGACTTCTCTTCAATTGCCAAGCCATTGAGCAACTTGTTACAAAAGGAGGTGACGTTTGAGTGGTCGGAGGCATGTGAGATTGCCTTTTGCCGATTGAAGGAATTGTTGTGTACGGCGCCGATTCTAGTTTCCCCTAATTGGGACGAGCCATTTGAGTTGATGTGTGATGCTAGTGATTATGCACTTGGAGCGGTACTTGGACAACGAATTGAGAAGAAGCCATGCGCCATTTACTATGCTTCAAGGACTCTCAACGATACTCAACTCAACTACACAACAACGGAGAAGGAACTCTTAGCGGTAATTTTTGCTTTGGAAAAGTTTCGATCATATCTTTTGAATTCCAAAGTTATTGTTTATAGTGATCATGCCGCTTTGAGATATCTTATGACGAAGAAGGATGCTAAGCCGAGGCTCATTCGATGGATTCTTTTGCTTCAAGAGTTCGACATTGAGATTAAAGACAAGAAAGGAGTAGAGAATGTTGTAGCCGATCATTTGAGTAGACTTGTCAAGGAAGAGGATCGGCTGCCCCTATGTGAAACCTTTCCGGATGAACAACTTTTTTGACTTGAAGTACATGAGCCTTGGTATGCCGACATTGCAAATTTTCTTGCTACAAACCGATTTCCCAAAGAGTTGCCGAGCCACCAACAAAAGAGAATAAGGAAGCAAGCTCGACACTTCTTGTGGGATGATCCGTACTTATGGAAGCAATGTAGTGATCAAGTGATACGAAGGTGTGTTCCGGACAATGAGCATCGTTCTATTCTTGCTTTTTGTCATAGTGAAGCTTGCGGTGGGCACTTTGGACCCAAGAAAACGGCATTAAAGGTTCTCACTTGTGGTTTCTTTTGGCCTACGATTTTCAAAGATGCATTCATGTTTTACAAAGCATGTGATAGATGCCAAAGAATGGGGAACATTGGAGCTAGAGACCAAATGCCGCTCACGCCTATCCTTGTGGTTGAAATTTTTGATGTTTGGGGGATTGACTTCATGGGACCGTTTCCTTCAAGTAAGGGTTTTCTTTACATATTGCTTGCGGTTGATTATGTGTCGAAGTGGATCGAAGCAAGGGCTACACGCACCAATGATGCCAAGGTGGTAGCCGAGTTTCTCAAGACCAACATCTTTTCACGTTTTGGAGTTCCAAGAGTCTTGATTAGCGATGGAGGATCCCATTTTTGTAACCGCACCATTGAAGCTTTATTGAAGAAGTATGGAGTCAATCATAAGGTGTCTACACCTTATCACCCCCAAACAAGTGGTATGGCCGAGGTGAGTAATCGAGAGATCAAGCAAATACTTGAGAAAACCGTTGGACCTTCAAGGAAGGATTGGAGTGATCGTCTCGAGGATGCTTTGTGGGCTTATAGGACTGCGTACAAGACACCGATAGGTATGTCTCCTTTTCGGTTGATTTATGGCAAAGCATGTCACTTACCGGTTGAGTTAGAACACAAAGCATGGTGGGCCGTTAAAAGTTTCAACATGGACATCAATGAGGCCAGCCTTCATAGGAAGCTTCAACTCAATGAACTTGAAGAGATACGCAATGAAGCATATGAGGCCGCTTGGATCTATAAGGAAAAGACAAGAGCGTACCATGATAAGATGATTCAGGGAAAGAAGTTTGAAGTTGGGCAAAAAGTTCTCTTGTTTAATACACGGCTTCACCTCTTTCCGGGAAAGCTACGCTCTCGCTGGGTTGGACCATTTATTGTTTCAAATGTGTTTCCTCATGGTGCCATTGAGATTCGACGTAATATATCGAGCAAGACTTTCAAAGTGAATGGACATCGGCTCAAGCCTTACTTTGATTCATTCGAGGAGCACACAATCGACGACCATGATTTACATGATGTCCCTTGCCACAAGACTGCTGCCACTGCCGGCTCAATTCCTGTTGCTGAACTGCCGAGTCCCCCTTCATCCGCCGTATCACAGCTGCACAATGCCGATACGCACCCTGCTGCATCAGATACAATGTCGGACACCACCAAAACAGTCGATACGGATACAAACCCTGCTGCCGAGCAGCAGCGCCCAACTCATGCCGTACCACCACCTCCTGCCATTGCCGGCAGGGTTAACACTCTCACACAGGAGGCCGAACACAAGGCTGCTACGCCACAGGATACGCCGGATACGCTTGCAGCAGTACCAGACACGGTGCATACATCGGACACGCCGACTGCAACACAATCGGATACAGCATGCAATGATCTTCTTGTTGCCCTTCTTCACGCCGATTTGAGTTACTTTGGAGCGAGATGAACACATGCAACACACGGTGAAAAGTCTAGGCTATGGACTATAAACACAAAGCGCTACTTGGGAGGTAACCTAATTCGATCAAAGAAAAGTGAAGGAGCCATCACCGAGAGTTTGAATTTTCTTAACCCTTCTCTTCTTCTTTGATTTATGATGATATGTTGGAATATGTTAGTCAATTGCATGCTTAGGAAATTCGTTGATATAGTTATGTGCTTACATTGAGGACAATGTAATTTTCTAAGTGTGGGGTGGGATAGTATATTCCGTTTTTGTTTTTGTTCTTTGTGTGCTTAGTTTAGAAAAGAAAAATTCAGAAAATTGTTCCACAAAAAGAGAGTGTTTTAATTTGTTTGTTTCGAGTCTTAAGATGCCCCTAATATGTCAATGATGTTTTTCTCCTCTTTGCATACATAGATGATAGTTGTGCATACAATTAAAATTGTGAGTTTCATGGATTATGTACATTGGTAGGAGCATGTAGGACTTGTTGATTATCAAGCATGCATGTTTTAGCTAGTTTATTTCCTAAACAACCTACGTGAGATGTTGTGCCAATTTGCTTTCTTCTTGAGCAATAAAAAGATAAAATTCGATAGATTCGTAGGAAGCATGAAACCTCATAATTTTTTGCATATTTGATGACTATATGCCATAGCTTTTAATGAACTCTAGTATGCTAGAACTTACTCTTGTTGGTTTTCGAAACGTTTATATCATAAAATACCTTGATTTTGAATATGATTGAATAAAGATCATTTAGGTTTACCACCATTGCCAAATAAAGCATGAGCCCTATTGGAGCCTGTCGTGGGACACCTTAGTAAACCCCTTTGAGCCTATGTTGAGCCTTTTCTTTCATCACCCTTAAACACTTTCCATGAACTTAGTATAGTTGTGCCTTTACCCTTAATCAAAGTATTGGCAAAGCTTGATTTTTGAAAGCGTTTTCGCGTGTGTGATGAAGAAGAACAAGTGTGGGGTAGACTTAGCCATGAATCTATATGAGAAGTGTATGTATGCCGTGCCAAAAGAAAAAGAAAAGAGAAAAATGTGCTCGGATCAAAAGAAAAAGAAGGAAAGAAGCCGAGAAAAGAGAAAAGAAATATATGGTACGGCATGGGCATGAAAAATGAAATTTTTTTGTGCATGGCTATTGTCTTGAATGTTGTTGTAATGTTATGGGCAGAAAAGAATGAAGTATGGGTCCAACAAGATGAAATTTGACCCTTTCGGCGAGAAGACATAAGGAGATTTGAGCTTTGCCAAAAGCCATGGTGACGTTTCTAAGCCTCCTTATCCAAATATCGAACACCTCTTAGCCTAGCCCCATTACAACCCTTTTATTGATCTTTTTCATGATTCTTAAGATGGTTAAACTTGATTTGTGGAGATTATCTCAAGAGTAAGCATATGGTTTTGGTTCATTGGTGCATATAGTTATCATATGAGGTTTTTTTTATCAAAATTCACAAAGTGCTTTTCGTTTCTTTGATATATGCAAGTCACTCTTTGTAATTCATTATCTTTCACTTGCATATACTATCGAGTGAATAAGCCATGCTTCGAGAGAGAAGAAGAGAGTATGCCTAGTGATGAGGATTGAACTAGCTTAACATGTCTTCATGCTTACCTTTTGCTCTTATATGTTCATATTGATGTCACATGTTCATGAAGCTTGGAATTTTCATGCTTAGCATTCTCATGCATTAACTTGAAAGCTATGTGTACATACGAGCCTGAGACAAATTGTTAAGGGCAATAGTTTGTTTAGAGTCTAGTTTAATTTAGTTTGCTAAGGGACTAGCAAAGGATAAGTATGGGGTAGTTGATAGGAGCACAATGTGCAATGATATTATATGTTTATGCCCTCATTTATGCTTTGTTTAACTCTTATTTATCTAAGATTGAGTCATAATTTAGTTTAGTGTCAATTTGGTAGAGTTTGGCGAAAAATGGTTAAGAATCCGAAAAATGACTAAGTTTGAGAAATCTGGAAAATAATGCAAAATATGTCTTTTTCGTGATTTTGAGATGAGTGAAACTGTGATCTATCCTTGTCCGAATTCTATAAAATTTGGTGTGCTTATTAATCACATACTGAGGAATGTCGTGTTAAAATTTCAGATCAATCGGAGTTCGGGAAGTCACCCAAAAGTCGGCTGCAAAACGGCAGTCCGAGCATTCCAATCCAGGGGCTTCCAGGATTTTCCTGGGACTTTGATCCAACTTCGAAAAATCATTCCCGACGACTCACAAGGAATTTGATCGAGATATTTTATGGGGAGATGGCCATGTGTGTCTAGTTTATCTGAGACTTAGAATCGCATCAATCGGAGCTCCGAGGGTGGAGATATGCCGGAATTACTGCAACAAGGTCTTTTCTGCCGATTCCAGGAACCTATTACTTCCTTTTCACAATTGCTGCTTTTCGATGGACCATATGATGTATAAGAGCATTTGTGAAGACACTCCAAGCTTATGGAAGGAAGAAGGATGACACTTAGCCATGGCATTGAAGAAAAATATGAAGAAAGAAGTTCTCCTAGTCAAACTAGGAGAAGCTGCCGAATAAGGCAGATTATGTGCAATGTTGTGCTGCCGGCAATTGGATGCATTTTCTGTGGATCAAAACTTATGCAATGAAGTCCAATGATTATTGAAGAAGTCCATGAAGATGTGAAGCCCAAGCCTTGAAGAAAAATTCAGAAAAAGAAAACCTAATTGAACTATGAAAGGAAGGTTGCAAATCCTTATCCCACTTGGTTTTATCTATTCCTCTTTGCTAAAGGGCTGCCGGCACCCCCTCTCCTCTATATATACCCTCACTTATGCATTCTAAAAATCATCTCATCTCTTGCAAAAACACTAGCCGAAACTCTGCTAAAAGTTCTACCAAAGTTCTAAACCGAAACCCTAAACCACAAGTCCACCGATTCCACCACCTTTCACCACCGATTCCATTCCCTACCTCAGCCACTGCCGAGCCTCATTCACCACACCAAGACGAAGCTCTCCAAGGTTTCTAAAGTGTGATCCATCCCTATGACTTGTATTTTTATTTTCGGTTTAGTCACATTTGTTGTTATAAAAATACTTTGTTTTCGTTTGGTATTGTATGATGAACATAAATTGCGATCTTTAATGGAATTTATGTGATGAATTTTGCAATGTTAATTCATGGATTTTGTATGTTTGGATAATTAGGACAGTGGTATTAGAAGCATGTTTAGGATTTAATTTGGTTAGTAATCTAAGAAGTGTGCCTTATAAACCGAAGCATTAGTATTGGCTGGAAGCATGTAAATCTAGATGTTAGGTTTCATATAATCGAGTAATACGAATAAGTATTACGCTGGAGTAGTTTGTTTTGTGTTGCTCACCTAGGGTAAAAACCTTAGATTACTTGCATGTTAAATAAGATGATTGACAACCTTGCTTGTTTACATGTCTTCGATTTAGACTCATATGCTTAAATGTTAAAACGTGTAAAACCGGATTAGCATCACCTTAGAAGTCATACGCTGGAGTATTTTCTAAGAATTTAAGAAGTCTAACAATTGGAAAACTGCTGGAGGCTCTAGTTGTGTCGAAACTAATTTAGGTCTTGAACATGCTAAATACTTGATCCTTACCTTCTTGCATGCAAATCTATGTGTTAAAGAGTCTTTTGTGTGAACTGTTTTGTGTGAGAGATGATGATCACTTGTATATAGTAGATTAGGGTTTAAATTTCGTGTCAATTAGATTTAGGGCAGCTTGCTGCCGACGCCATACTTATTCCCCCCATTGTGACGTTTGTGTTTATATATGTGTATATATTTGTCTAACAATTTCATATCTCAGGTACCCTTAATCCCCGGCTTAGAACGATCCCTACTTGCTCTTACTACTAACGATATTTTGTAAGGTTTATCATTGTGTGCGAGCTTAGGCTCACACCAGATCCCCTTTTTACTGGGAGGTTTTGGATAGGGGTTCAGAGTGGAACTTTTTGATTCGCTTTCACACTCAGACAGATGGCCAGATAGGACGGAAATAAATGGTGAACGCTTTGCTAGAGCTCCACCTAAGGCTCAGTTTTCCTTTACCGAGGAGCGAATGAAGTATATGTAGCAGGGGAGTGAAGCAACGAATCATAGTTGGAATTGACAACAGGACAACAACCTCTTACTCCAGTAATGAGGGGATACACGGGAAAGAGTCCTGCAGCCTTTCAACTTTCTAAGGGATGGTAAGAGCTGGTGGACATAGCCCTTCCTACCTCGACAAGGCCGCTAAGAAGCAGACAAGAAAAGGCGACCTCATAGAATTCCAAGTTGAGGACATAGAGTACTTGTGAAACTCCTACCACAACAATTCAAGTCCCTAAGGAAGATAAGGGGTTAATAAGAAGATATGATGGCCCCTTCCCAATAACAAAGAAGGTAGGAATAGTGTCCTATCAGGTGGAGCTTCCTCCGAGACTCAAGATACATCCACCATGCTTGTATGTTTAAGCCTTCAACTTGTCTACATTACATATATTTCCCTGTCTCCGTATCTTATCTCTATAGCAACTTAAGTGGAAGCGAAGAAAAAGAATTCAATGCTTCGTCCAGATGTTTGTGAAAGAAAAGTAGTTCGGTCCGGCCGTGTAGTGGAGGAAGAATCGGGGACAAAGCACACCTGAGCTTCGTGTTCTGGGACTATCGGGCGAGCGAAGAGATTGCCCTCCCACCGAAGAAATCCCTGGATCTCCTTCGGAGAAAATGAGTGAGAGTTCCCATCAAATCTACTGCTTATTGCGAGCTTGAAATCCCCCTCCCGAAAGAGATTGTTAAGTTTGTTATGGTTCCAGACCAACTCCGAGTGTCATCAGATTCAGACGAGATAGACTGGGCTTTAGAAGACTAAGAGTTCTTTCCTGATGGTGTATGAAATCATACTAGTCCCAGGCTTTCTTTTCTCCCACCCATGACAGGATCGTTCTATGACCCTAGGGGCTGACTGGCCCATTGATCCCGAGCCAGAACAGTTGTCATTGGAAGAACATCGTGAAGAAAGGATTCGAAGAGCAATTCTGACAGTCTCTTCGACAATGGCTTGAACAGTCCGCCTCACTGAAGATGCTCAAATACAGGCTGAAGCCTTGGAGGTCGAACTTGTTACCCAAGATCCTCCTACTGTGCATGAGGTGCAACTTTCTGCTGAAGAACCTGCTACCCAAGATGCAGCTCATTGCTGTGTAGTCACAGAGAATGTATGCTCTAAGTCTGAATCAAAAGATAAGGCAAACCTTACTCAACATGAGGATTCCCGTCGGACCCTTCTCGCCCTGATGAACAAGAAGTTATGGGTTAAGAGTCTAAAGAAGGACTGGAGGTTGATAAAGGAACTCGTTCCGAAAAAGATTACCACAAGAAGTATACTTTACCACCCTCCTCTTCTTATGTAAACCCTTCGGGGGCAAAGGATCGAATCACCCTAGTTAGAAGAAGGCCCAGCCTTTCGAGTATGACTTGATTGAACATCTGTAAGCACATTCATGCACGCGTGCATATATTACGTATGACTTCAAGTACATGTGAGAATCGAATTAAGGAATTACAAGCGCTTAATGCTTATGTTCACAAGCATACACCTCAAGTTCTCCATTGATCATCTGACAAAGAAGCAGAGTCGGCAGTCAAAAGAGAAAAAGCCAAACAGTCCCTGTGCCGAATGTCTGTCCAGGCGGCAAAGACCTTTATTAGCTTCACTAAAGAATACCTACTCTTGGGTGATATGAAGCACAATCGCCCTCTATAATTCATAGCATACATCAAGGATGTTCCGGTTCCCAGAGTTCAGAAACATCTCTCAATCCTTCCTCCTTTAGAGGAACTTGGGATTCCTCCAAGCAAGCTAGCTCACACTGGAGTATCTATATTGGAATATGACGAAAGACCAGTGGGCAAGATCAGGATCAGATTGCAAATCGGTGATCTAACTTCGGAAGCGACATTCTACGCTATCCGAGGACGAGCATGCTACTCTTCTAGGCCGACCATGGATTCATGACAATCATGTGGTCCCATCTACTCTTCATCAGTGCTCCAAGTATGTGGATGCAAACAATCAAGTACGTCGCGTGTTCGCAGATAAGAAGCCATTCAAGGGCAACAAGATATGAAGACTCAAAGCTCTATATGCCGAGACAGACTCGAATAGCAAAGCAAACAAAGGGAAGAAAAGAAGTCATGATTGGTGGCTCGACAAAGTTAAAATTAAACTCGTCGTGAGGATAAGTGATGGCTAACAACTCAAACTCCGGTTCCTTTAAATTGAGCTCACACGATGAAGTGATGAGAGAAGGTGAGCTCGGAATAGATGGTGGTGATGGTGATGATGCCGAACAAGAAGATTTGGATGGGGGCAAGGGTGTGGCGATGGCGATGGCTAATGTGAGTTCTTTGTTGATTCGTTGCAAGCGTCCTCGATTATCATGGGCCCGTCGTGGGACACCTTAGTAAGCCCCTTTGAACCTATGTTTAGCCTTTTCTTTCATCACCCTTAAACACTTTCCATGAGCTTAGTATAGTTATGCCTTTACCTTGTCTCAAAGTGTAGGCAACGGCGCCAAAAATTGATGTAAACCGCGAGGGCTCACACAAATAATAAACCCTACAATCGTTAGTAGTATAGACATAAGTAGGGATTGTTCTAAGCCGGGGCTTAAGGGTACCTGAAACATGAGATTGTCAGACAAATATATACATAAATACATCAAAAACGTCACATAATGGGGGGATGATAGTGTCGGCAGCAAGGGCTGCCCCTAGAACTAGGTACGAAAATTTAGAGAAAAAGAAAAAGCTGAAAATTAAATCCTAAAGCTACTATTTACAAGGTTGGTCGACATTCTTCCACAAAGCACTAGCACGAAAGCAATCAAAACATATAACAAACAAGCAAACAAGACTCACGGCAAGGTATTTAAAATGTTCTAGACTCAACTTAACTCCAACCCAATTAGCTCCTAAACGGTATTACTAATCGATTACGACTCCTCATGTATTTTAAGTGACTAAACGCCTAACCTTAAAATTGTACTAATCATCTTTGAATATTCTAAACGACGTAAACAAACATGGCAAGTAATTAAGCACAAAGTCTTTTTATTTAGTTGGAAACAAGTTAAAATAAGCAAGGCGTCACTCATCTTATTAACAAGTATGTTGTTTAAACCACTCTAACCCTCGTGAAAACAACACAAACCAAATAATCCTAAAGATTACTTAACTTATATTATTTTCGACTAATGAGATCAATAATCCACACATTTCATTTACATAGACTACCAATCTTTAAGCACATGAATTCAAAGAACAAGTCAAGAAAACCCTCAAAACCAAATTAACACATGTTTTGCCGATTGCCCTATTTACTAATTAATTACATATTTTCCTTACTCTTTAAGATGCAATCCATATTCTTACATCCAAACACCAATTAAAGATAAAGAAAACGAATTGAACATACAAATCATAAAACCAAACTTCAATCCAAACAATACATAGACATAGAGTTTGAAACCAAGAATGCATGCTAACTTCATAGACAAAGTTTAACATAACTACATAAAAATTACAAAACCTTGATGACTTCGACTCCTATGGATCCGACGGATGGTGGAGGAGATGGCTGCTCGGCAATGGTGTGTGTCGGCAGGAATTTTAGGGTGAGATGGTGGTGATTTTCGGCTAGGGTTTTATGTAGGACTCTTGGGGAAATTTCAATAGAGCTTTTGCTAGATTTTTGCTTTTGGGATGTGACCGCTTTTTCTGTGGAAAATATGGCTTTATATAGAGGAAAAAGGTTAGGGTTTTCCGGGCACACAAGGAAGGGGAACTCCTTTTCCTAGTTGGCTTATGTTTCCTTGTTGGATAATTATTGCATTCTTGGACTTCTTTTTTTGAATTTTCTTCACATCATGGGCTGCATATTTTCATGGACTTCATATGTGGATCTGACAATTCCATTTGGTGAACTTGATCCATGGAAAAATGCCCAAAAACTCCAAGAACCAAAACCGGCAGCAATAGGCTTGCCGATTGGCAGCATTCTCCTAGCTTGACTAGGAATGCTTCTTTCTTCGTGTTTTCCTCATTGCCTTAGCTCGATGTCTTCCTCTATCCTTCATATAAGCTTGGACAAATTATGACTCAATGTTAGACAAATAATGGTTAAACAAAGCATAAACGAGGGTAAATACATATTAATATCGTCGCACATTGTGCTCCTATCAATTATCACTTGTCCAAAAATTAGGTTTGGACATGCATTATCCTGAGTAGTTCAACGAGAAGCAAGTTAGAATCATTGAAGGCAAATAGAAAGCAAGAATATACAAGACAATTACAAGCCATGGCATTGGCAATTTCAAACAAATTTCAAGCAATTTCACACTATAAACACACGGCAAAGAAGAGATATAATACGGCAAGATGAGTGAAATACACGAAATTTTTATGGTGATGTCGAAATTTTCTAAGTCTAATTGCTATTAAATTTGTTCTAACACTCAAGGTACGTGGAGCAAAGGAGTTAACAGTGCAATGAGCTGAAACATCTCAAGGTAGTATCATGCTTATTCCGATATACCTCGAAAGTTTGAACCACATAATGTTTTCTTTCAAGTCTAAAGGTTTACTCATGCCTAATCTATCTCAAGTTTCGAACCTCGGTGGACGTGCGGCCTAGGTTACATCGTCTAGACACAAAGTTCCGTGTTTTCAGAAGGTTAGGCGTGTCATCCGAAAATAGCTCAAGGCAAGACTCATTTGTTGGTAACCACGGAGGACAAGTCCCCTATCGCCCCTCAAAAAGAGAACAATCTGTGGGCCTCTAAGATCTAATTTGACAAACTTTTGAGTCTAAGTCGGGACAACACACACTAATAGGTGAACCTTTTGCCCCTTACTCAGTTAAGAACCTCGTGTTGACAGTTTCTACAAGTGTCAATAAAAGCCGCCCTCAACCTCATCAGACCTCGAAAGATAACATGAAGGGCTAAGGCTAATATTAACAAAAACGACCTTACCTATCCTCTTCCCCTCGAAACTCAAAACAAATCCAACACAAATAATCCTCTAAACTTCCTAGCAATTTAACTAAGTTATTATAAGCATAGCACAATTGGCAACATCAATAAATTTTCGGAATTTAAAATCTACATGCCGAAGCATATTTCTACTTTACAACAAAAACTTTCAACAAAATATTTACAACACACGAAAATTTACAAAAAAAATAACATTTAAACATATCAAGCTTTTATAATCCCCGACAACGGCGCCAAAAATTGACGAGTTGCCTAAGCACATCTTCAATAATAACCCTACAATCGTTTGTAGTATAGAAATAAGTAGGGATCGTTCTAGCCGGGGATTAAGGGTACCTGACATGTAAAAGGTTAGAAACACATATTCACAATTATACACAAATAATAAAACGAAAACATGGGGGATTGAAAAGGGGTTCGGCAGCAATAAGGCTGCCCTAAACTACTATGACACGAAATAAAATCTAGATCTACTACATACAATTTAGTCGACATCTTTCACACAAAGCACATAACTTTCATAAAACGAAACAAGTAACAAGTAGGGACTCACGAACACATGCTTGAAATATCCTAGACTCGACTTAGTTCCAACCTAATTAGCTCCTTATTGGTTTACTAATTATTTAGAGTTCACAAACATACTTAGAATTAGCTTATTGCATAACCCTAATCTTTAGCTAACCGATTTAAAGACACTTATTGTAGAAATCAAACAAGTAGCATATAAGGCACGAAATCTTTTTAGTAGGAAATAAGTTAACATGTAAGGCGTCACTCTTCATATTAAACAAGCAAGTTTTAATAATTACTCTAACCCTTAAGCAACAACACAAACCAAACCGACTCGTTGATCTAATTTGACCTATGATGCTACGGCATATGAAATCGACACCCACAATACATTGCAATTGTATAGGGCAGCAATATCGGTTGCACACGAATCCTTAAAGCTAACCAAATACGAAATCAAGAATTAAAACAAGGCATGCATTCCTAAGACCTAACTGATTACCTATTTACATTCTATGTTTGCGTATTATCTTTAATAAAACCATGAAATCAAAACTTCAGAGTTAGCTAAACACCAATAATCGAAATCATACATTGAATTTAACATACAAAATCAAATAAACGAATTGTTCATACATCGACATACAAAAAAATACCAAAAGAATATTCGAACTACATAGACATAGTATCGAAAAATAAAAGAAATACAAGCCATGAGTAGATAATGGATCACACTTTTAGACACCTTTGATGCTTCAAAGTATGTTGGACGAATGAAGGTTGAAGGTGGAACGGCAAGGATTTTCTGGATGGTAGCGGAAAAAGGTTTCGACTTGTGTTTCTTTCTAAGACTTAAGGTAGAGTATTTGGTAGTGCTTTGGAGTTTTCCTTTGGCTTAAGATGGGACAAGTATTTCTGTGGGCAAACTAAGGCTTTATATAGGGAGAAGGCTGCATGAATCGGCCAAGGAAACCTAATGTGTGTCGGCCAAGGATAAGAGTTTTCCTTACCGGTTTTGGTCTTGATTTCCTTATTTTGTGTTCTTCTAGGATTTCTTTGCCGATTCACTCTTGGTGTACTTATGATTTTTGTCTTCCTATTCCCTTAAAGATTCGGCAAGACTTCTCCTCATTATGCTCGGAAAAGATCTCCTATTTGCTGATCGAATGCCAAGGGCATGCAAGCAATCATAACCCTACAAAATATCGTTAGTAGTATGAGCAAGTAGGGATCGTTCTAAGCCGGGGATTAAGGGTACCTGAAATATGAGAATGTTAGACAAAAATATTCACAATTATACATATTGAAACGTCACAAAATTGGGGGAAATTGGAATGAGGTTCGGCAGCCATAAGGCTGCCCCTAAACTAAGAACACGAAAGAAAACCTAAATCTAATATGTACAAGTGATCATCATCTTTCACACAAAGCATTTAGCACACAAGACTCTTTAACATGTAACAAAATCGTGAATGAAGGCAAGGTACAAGTATCGTCATGCATAAGACTCAAATTAGTTCCAACTACAACCTAGTTGTAAGACTTCTCAAGTTCATAAAATCGACCTTTTGAGTATGGATCCTAGAATATGTTAATCATTTTGAGACTTAACAATTAATCGCAATAGTCTAAATCGGAGACAAGCAAAACAAGTAAGGGCGTCAATCTTCTTATTTTATCATGCAAGTGTCTAAAGTATTAAACCCTAATTGAGCAACACAAATCAAAGCAACCTTTTGAGTATTAGCTAAGTTCGTTACTACTCTAGCCGATTAAACCTAGTACCTAGTTTCATTCAAGACGACACTAAATACCAATTTTCATGCCCAATCCTTAGACACTAACCAATTTAAATCCTAAACATGCATCGACACCTACTGTCCTAATTATCTACACACGAAAATATTACAAGTTAACATCACAAAACAATCACATAAACATCAAACCGAGTTCATACAATAGTTTTACAAAAACCAAGAATCGAAACAAGTTCTTACAAACTACGCAAACATAAATAAATACATAAGTCATAGGGGGAGTGGATTACACTTTAGAAACCCTAATCCTGGTAGTCCCTGGATCGTTTTGCTCGAACTGCCAAGTTGCAGCCATCGGTTGGGTGACTTCCCGAACTCCAATTGATCTGAATGTTTGACACAACACACTTTAGATTGCCAGTTATATGCATACCAAATTTCATTAGAGGAATTGAACCAGAGGTAGAGGCCTCAGACATCCATGTTCCAGGAATTGAACCAATAGCTGAGAGCACAACTCCTGTAGAAGATCAATCTGCCCCTCCTGCCATCACTCATACCCCTGATCCACAACTCCCTGCTTTAGGGGATGTCGTTGGGTGTTTACTGTGAAGCACAACGCAGATGGATCAGTGAGCCGGTATAAAGCATGCCTTGTTGCAAAGGGATTTACTCAGACATATAGTATTGATTATGATGAGACTTTTGCTCCCGTTGCAAAAATGAATACTATCAGGGTTCTTCTTTCGTTTGCTGCTAGTTTGAACTGGCCACTCCGACAGTTTGATGTCAAGAATGCATTTCTTCATGGAGAATTAGCCGAAGAAGTGTATATGTGTCTTCCTCCTGGGTATGTAACTACTTCTACTGGTGATTTTGTATGCAAATTAAGAAAGTCACTGTATGGTCTCAAAGAGTCACCCCGTGCCTGGTTTGAGAGGTTCTCACAGTTCATGCGAAAGATTGGTTACACACAGAGTAATTCTGATCATACCTTGTTTCTCAAGCATCAACAAGGAAAGGTAGTAGCCCTAATTATCTATTTTGATGATATGGTGATTATTGGTAATGATACTATAGAGATTGATAGACTGCAGAGACAGCTTACTTCTGAGTTCGAGATGAAGGACTTAGGTGACCTCAAGTACTTCTTAGGGATTGAGGTAGCAAGGGGGAGAGAAGGAATCTACTTGTGTCAGAGGTAGTACATTCTTGATCTGTTGACAGAGACAGGTATGTTAGATTCCACACCTATCGACACTCCTATTGAGCAGAATCATCGATTAGCAGAGTATCCTGATCTCGCCTACCGAAAAGACTTGTTATCAGAGGTAGTTGGACGCTTGATTTATTTGGCACATACCAGACCAGATGTTGCATATGCAGTAAGTGTAGTGAGCCAGTTCATGCATAATCCAAGTGTGGATCACATGGATGTTGTTATGAGGATTTTGAGATACTTGAAGTCAGCTACAGAAAGAGGAGTAATGTTCTCTAAACACAACAACATTCTTAAGGTTAGTGGTTTCACAGATGCAGATTGGGCTGGAAAATTACAGATAGAAGGTCGACATCAGGTTATTTTACCTTTATGGGAGGTAATTTGGTTACATGGAAGAGTAAGAAGTAGAAAGTTGTGGCTCGATTTAGTGTTGAGGCTGAGTATAGAGGTATGGCTCATGGAGT
Source organism: Potentilla sterilis (assembly GCA_963682095.1). Lineage (NCBI taxonomy): Eukaryota > Viridiplantae > Streptophyta > Magnoliopsida > Rosales > Rosaceae > Potentilla > Potentilla sterilis. Next base: position 8,901,982 of record OY821764.1, read on the forward strand.
GTGTGAATTGTTGTGGTTGAGAAATCTGCTACGTGATTTGGGTATTAAGTTGCCAAATGCGATGCGGTTATATTGCGACAACAAAGCAGCTATTGATATATCACAAAATCCAGTTCAGCATGATCGTACTAAACATGTGGAGGTTGATCGTCACTTTATAAAGGAAAAGTTAGATGCTAAGATCATTAGCTTTCCTTTTGTTCCTTCAGAAGATCAACTGGCAGATGTACTCACAAAAGGAGTGTCTAAGAATGCCTTTTATGACTCACTTTGCAAGTTGGGCATGGTTGATGTGTATGTGACAACTTGAGGGGGAGTGTTAGCGTGAGTCATGTAATTTAGGAATATAAATTAGGTAGTTAGTACTTACCTATTCGGTATATGTAGTACATGGTAGTACCAAGCAAGTAGGGTTGTAGTACATCTTGTATCCTCTTTATATAGCCTCCAATGTGACATGAATAGATATCAGAAAATTATTCTCCCAAATCGTGTTATATTCAACTGGTTTCAATGGCCGAGTCGACTCAGCTCTAGCAGGCCCAAGTGGCGAGGATTCTGGGCCCTGACCCAGCCTCATTCGAACCCTAATCTCCCACCTTATGGCCTCCGTGAACGAGCAGCAATCCCAGGCGGAACTCCTCTTCAATCTCTACAAGCAGACTGATCCCGATTTGCTCTCACTAAAACTCGCTCACCTACTCTAGTTCTCGCCGGCGCAGGAGGCCCGCGCCATGTTCGCCCTCCTCCTCCGCAAGCAGCTCACCCGCGACGACTCTTATCTCTGGCTGCGTCTCTCCCCAACCACCCAGTCGTCTCTCAAATCGATTCTCTTGGCTTGTATTCAACGCGAGGACGTCAAATCCATCTCCAAGAAGCTCTGCGACACCATCTCCGAGCTCGCCTCTGGCATCTTGCCGGACAACGCCTAACCGGAGCTCCTCCCCTTCATGTTCCAATGCGTCTCCTCCGAGTCCCCCAAGCTTTAGGAGTCGGTGTTCCTGATTTTCGCGCAGCTCTCGCAGTACATCGACGACTCCTTAGAGTTTTTTTTTTTTTTTTTTTTGAATGAGAATGGCAGAGTGGGAGGAGTGAGTGCGAGGGAGATATTATATGTATGAGGGTATATTGGTCATTTTCTTGTCCAAACTCTTTATTACGTGTCAAAATTGTTAGCTACGTCAGCAACATAACGGGTGGAGTGACGGAATAGACTAAATTGTTGAAAATGGGAGATTGAGGATGTACTAGTTTAATTTGAAAGGTCAGGTATAAAACTGTTTTTGAGTAAAGAATTTATGGGGTAACAAGTATTTAATCCATAATTATACTTGATAAGAAGCCCTTCAGCATGAACATCTTTTTTGTTCATCTCAAGTTCATATTCAAGTTGTTTGAACACCGTGTATAGTATAGTAATTAACCTTTTTTTTTTTTTTTAAGAGAAATCTCTTTGGTCTCTTTCTCATGTGTAGAGTCTAGGTTTCTGAGTTACCACAAGACTATAGTCTTCTCCTTCAATCGCCTCCGAAGTAGAGATTTTACTTGTCTGAGCTTACTCCGCAATGTAGTCGTTTCATACATTGTCATCTCAACTTGTAGCATTTTTGCTGTCTTCACATTTCTTTGATTACCTCTAGCACAATAAGGAATGCCGAGAACCCTGCAAGTTCAAACATAAAATGAGCTAACATGTATATGGATAACAATGTTAGATAAAACATCAAAACTCCAAAACAATCCATTTGTTTACACTTGTTTAGTCATCTGAAATGTTCAATTAGATTGCACCGGAATAAAGATGATATGCCAAATGAACCATTCCAATTATGAAGTTGTAAAATACAAGGAATTTCGATAGGTAAAGATACGAGAAGTAGAATTAGAATTGAGAATGAGTTCAAAAAGATAGTCGTGGATTCTCTGGATCACAATAACATTGTACACGCAGGACATGATCGTCAGCAAGACGACGAATAGGAGAAGTAGCAACACCTTTCTCGTCGCATTTAAACTAACCGGACCACCAACGACTGAGGCCTGAGGGGGTATAATCATACAATATGAACATGGAAGAAATATCACTTTGGTCATCCAACTATGTTTGGTTCAATACTTTGGTCGCTTAAGTTTTAAAAACTTCACTTTGGTCATTCAACTATACCACCGTATTATCACTTTGGTCATTCCGTTTGTTTTTCTCCATTAAAATGTGATCCCCCCCCCCCCGTTAACTCCAAGAGTATTTTCAAGATGTAAATTATTAGTGGCCATTTATTTTAATTTAATGTAAAACTCTATTGTTTAATATAAGCAATCTCCTTCTTCCTCAAGATGGAAGAAAACATATGGAATGACCAAAGTAATATCCAATGGTATAGTTGAATGACCAAAATGAAGTTTTTAAAAGTTAAGTGACCAAAATGTCGACCCAAAATTTGAACATTACCAAAGTGACCTCAATGAATATGAAAGAAACCAGCACCTGTGTCGCTGTCATTATGTTTAAGCGTGAGACAGAGATATTGAAAGAATTGGGAAGGTTGGGGTCTAGGGTTTAATGTATTTTATACATACTAGTTTTGCCCACATATGCGATGCATATGTAAAATAAATTTACATTTACATATTTGATTTCATAATTTCATAAAATAGTTTTAATCTTATCTTCTTCCTTCTTTTTTTTTTTTAGAAAATCTTATCTTGCTAATTATAAAAGTGAGAGAAATGGGGAAGTTATTTGCATGCTTACAGATAGTGGGGAGTTAACCCGTAGATTAGGGAGAATTTGGCTGGAGTGAAATTATCAATTTTCTTTTCTTTTCTTTTAGTTTGGTTTATCAGTATTTATTTATTTACCATAATATCCTTCTAATAGTAAAAACTATTTTAACATAATATATGGTATAGGGGGCTTCGTGTCTTTTCACAACCCTTTTGGCTAACAAAGCGGGTTTCTTTAATAATAGTATAGATACATATGGGCCTACACGTCCAATCAAATTACGGAATTTGAATATGAAAGTCAAATACTTTGTAGAAAAATTCCCAAAATTTTGAATTAAAATTATAAAAATACATATATATTTTTTTTTGAATTACCTCAAGAGGGACAGGCCAGGGGAGAAAGAGTGTATGTTTATGACTTTATGATTATTATTCTAATATTTTCTACTACCACTATTCACTTAAAATAGAATTGGGGAGGTTAGGGTCTTGGAATTTTTTTCTTTTACCTGTGGCCCTTATTGTACTCTAATTAGGAATATGAATATGAAAGGTCAAATCATTTTTAGAGAAGGGTGGAAACTCCCACAAGTAAAGTATAGACGTTGACTGGAAAAAAGTAAAGTACAGACATTTTTGAATTACAGTTTTAAAAAAAAAAGAGACAATTATTGAATATCCTAGTAGCCTCAGAAAGAGGTCAAAACTGATGTGAAAGGATAGTTACAAACCTATCCCAACTAGCTCATGAAGAGGGAATGGCCCTGCCAGGGGAGAAAGAGATAAAATATTATTAAAAAAGAGAGAAAAGCGCAAAAAGGAAAATGTAAAAAGATAGTACAACTTAAGGGTATTCTAGTAAATGAGAAAAAGAGGGAGATAAAAGATGTGTGGCTTGTAAAATCAGGAGTACAAATTTCACCACTCAAAACCCAAAAAAAAAAAAAGGCATAACCATCGCCGAAGGATGCATCGCCGGAGGACATCAGATCCGGCAGAGCGGATTTCAGTCCTCAACTTGGGCTCAAGCAAGGTATTTTTGTTTTCCTTAGCTAAAACTTCATGATATTCAAATGGGTACTTTTGCATTTTTGTTTTCATTGAAGATTAATGGTTGTTAGTTTGGCTAGCTTTTCTTATGCGTAGAAGTTTTTCACATATTTTACACTCAGCGAAAATCACTTGTTGTTTATAAACAGATGAGCTTTTGTTTCTTGATTTGTTCATGGTTTACTCATCTGGGTCCACTTATTTCGTTTATACTATACTCTACTCTTCTTTGATTTCGACTCAAACCAGATAACTTTCTCTCATTTTTCTAATTTGGCATCTCCCATGTCTGGGTCCAGCTAGATTTTCTTTATTTGGGTTTGTTGTGTTTTTTTCTCTTTCATATATTTTGGTTTGGCTTCTGGGTTTGGATTGTAATGGAGGAGATGTATGAGCCAATGATCTTAGGGCTGGTAACTTTGGAGTGGCGAGGCTGGTCAGGGATAAGAAGACCAATTTTTTTTTTTCGAGAGAGAGAGGTTAGTTGTTGTTTTTATGGTTTTCTAATGTTTGCAAGTAGTTGGGCCTCTGCTATATTTGGCAGGGCTTATTGGCATCTGTCTCTCTTTCTTTCTGGGGGCATCTGCCTCTTTTAATTAAGCTCATTCATTTTCCAAAAAAAAAAATTGTTTTTGGTTTTTCTGTTTGGGGATTCGGGTTGCTGACCAAGTTTAGTCATGAAAAGCCTCACGCTGGGTTTCGGTGTTGGGATTCTGTTTCTCATTCGTTTTATCAAAGCCTCGTTCATTTTATTTCTTTCAGTGTAATTTATACTTGAAATCCTGAATTACTGATGATAGTTTGGCTAGCTTTTGTTTTGCGTCAAAGTCTTGGGATAATTCAAGGTGGTGGTGTGTCTTTTCGGAGTGACTTGTTTGTTGTCAATATGGAGGTCAGTGAAAATCATATTTGTTCATGGTCTTCTATTAGCTACTTAGTTGTATGGGCTGTGTGATTTTATTTCTTATTGAACTGATGGGCTCTATTTTGGTTGTTATATTTTGTGTTGAGTCGCAAAGTGGTGATGATGGGCTCTAATTTAATTTTAGCCTTTTCTATTTTATCACTATTACATGTGTTTTCCTCGTTCGACTTAAAGGAACGACGGCCTTTGGCTTCACATACAGCGGTGGAGTTGTGCTCAGAGCAGAATCTAGGATTAGCTCGGTCATTGTGGAGTTGTGCGTGAAGCATGTGTTCGTCACGAGTCGATACGTACGTAACATTTCTTTTTTACTCTATGCTTACTATGATTTATGTTTTAGTTTATGAACTTTCTTATCTAATATTATATTAATTATACAGAGCGAGATGACATGCCTAAATTAAGACAGATTCGTGGAAACTTCAAGGGAACAATCTTTGGTACTCTTGTTGGAAGTGTTAAAATATGGTTGGAGCTGCACCATCATTTGAACAACATCCAGGTAATTATATATGTCATCTGTGTAATGTATAATTTAAGTGAATAAAAATCTAATTGAATTTTCTATAGGATCCTCAACTACTTCTACTTGCGAAAGTTTGGGTGACTTCCCGAACTCCAATTGATCTGAATGTTTGACACAACACACTTTAGATTGCCAGTTATATGCATACCAAATTTCATTAAATTTGGAAAATGATAAATCAGTTTAACACAAGCCTCAGTTTTACAAAAAAGACATATTTTACATTGTTTCCTCAGATTCCTATACTTAGTCATTTTTCTGACAATTAAGCACATTTTTCCAAAACTCTACCAAAACAACACTAAACTATATTATGACTCTATCTTACTCTAAATAGACTTAACAAAGCACAAATAAGGAGTAATAACACATTAATATCGTCGCACATTGTGCTCCTATCATTTGCAGCCGGCAAAGTCTTCCTAGTGCTTCCGGAAAACCTTTCTTCTTTGGCTTGCGATTTCCTTCTTCTCCTATGACTGCCTTTCCTTGTGGCTGCAAACCTTGACTCAGTCTTCACATGCCTTTGCACATGTTTTCCTCTTGCTTTGTTTATTCATGGCATGGCTGCAAGCTTGCAGCCGCTTTGAAACTTCTCTCGGCAGGTTTGCAATCTTTCGGCAGATGTTGGCCAGTATCGGATACTGGCACTGCTGCTCGGCAAGACACGCGCTGGCGCACATGGCATCGACAGAGTCGACGCAGGGTAGTGAGACAGCAGCAGCGGTAGGTAGAGGCATGTGCGGGTTGAGTGCCTGTCTCTGATACGAGAAGCCAGTATCGGATACGTGGTGACATAGGCCAAAGCCTCGGCGGATATGCCTAGGATACGGCTCGGATACGTCTGGGCCTGTGTCAGATACTGCCAGGTCACGTGTCGGATACGTGCCGGCAGTGTTGGTGTCATGGTGAGAAGGTTGTCGACAGCTTCCTTCGGCAGCTTAGCCTCGCTGAGGTATGGATGCGCGCTGGCTCTCGGCAGGCTGCATGTCAGGTTGTGCGGCAACGCGAGTGTCAGGCTGTGCGCTGCGCTGCGGCAGAGGCTGCAATTCTCGATGGATGGCACTGCAGCCTATCAACAGGGGTTGTTTCTCTTTTGTGTCCGATACTTGATTTCTTCTAGGCAGTTTGACCTTTGTGTCTTCAATCAATCATAACTTTTTCCAGGAAATAGCTATTGATGCGATTCCAAATTCTGTGGAAACTAGACTCAGAGATATTTTGTGCGTGGATGTCACGCCATCTAGTTCCAAGTGAGCTATTCTAGACAAATTCTAGAAGTTGAGTGATGTGCCGAGGAAATTTCTGGAACTTACTGGATCCGAACTTACATAGCAATTCTCGGCAGCTTCTTTAGCTCCAATTACTCTAACTCTTTCCATTGCTCAATCATCAATGTATATACTGCTCATAAGAGAAGAAAATTCCATCAAAAGCAACATGGAAGCTTTACAGCTTCAGCGAAACAATTAAGAATTCCGATTTTTAGGATTTAGTCAAATTTCTGTAAACTTCCGACTTTTAAGCACGATTTCATTAAAAATCTACCAAAAACTCATGACTCTATATTATGACTAGATCTTAAGCAAATAAGGCTAAACAATATATAAATGTAGGCATAAACATATTAAGAACGTAGCACTTTGTGCTACTCTCACATGAGACCTCGAAAGATAACATGAAGGGTTAAGGCTAATATTAACAAAAACGACCTTGCCTATTCCTCTTCCCCTCGAAACTCAAAATAAATCCAACACAAATAATCTTCTAAGCTTCCTAGCAATTTAACTAAGTTATTACAAGCAAGCACATTCGACATACATTATATAATTTTCGGAATTTAAACTCTACATGCCGAAGCATATTTCTACTTTACAACAAAATTTCCAACAAAATATTTACAACACGATTTATATAACACGAAAATTTTCAAGACTATTAACAATCAAACATATCAATCTTTTTGTAATCCCCGGCAACGGCGCCAAAATTTACGAGTCGCCGAAGCGGCACTTCAATGATAAACCCTACAAGAAATCGTTAGTAGCATATAGTAAGTAGGGATCGTTCTAGCCGGGTATTAAGGGTACCTAAAATATAAGAATGTTAAGACAAATGACACATATATACAAACATGAAACGAAACAATGGGGGTTTTGAGTTTTGTTTTAAAAACCTATGACATGGAAATATAAATGACACGAAAATAAACCTAAGACTAATATGTACAAGTTTGGTCAATATCTTTCACATAACAACATTTAGCACACAACTATTTAACAAATAAGACTCATACACAAGAAGGTAAGGAACAAATAATGACACAACTTAAACTTAAATCAGTTTCGATCCAACTGCAGCCTACAAGGTCATTTAGTCGTTAGATTACTTAAGTTCTTAGAATTAACTACGAGTATAATTCTAAGGTTATGCTAACCGGTTTTAAACGTTTAACATTTAAGCATATCAATCAAAAATTGAAACAAGCAAACAAGTACGGTTGTCAATCATCTTATTTAGACTTGTAAGTTCTAAGGCCATTAGATCTAGACGAGCAATACAATCTAAGAACACTACGAGTATGACTTAATCATATTACTCTATCATATGAAACCTAGCATCTATAATTACATGCTAATCATAACTAATGTGTCGGTTTATTTGTCCTAGCCTTAGTTCTAACCGATTTTAAGTCCTAAGCATGCATCACTACCTATTGTCCTATTTATCTAAGTCTACATTTCCTATAAGTTTATATTACAAAGTTAACATGCAAAGACTCAATCAATTCAAAACTTAAACCTAGACCTAAGCAACGAATCAAAAACATTTTTATTGTGCAATTTATAAAACTAAAATTCAATCCAAACCATACATAGACATACAATTCGAAACTAAGAATACATGCAAGTTTCATAGACAAAACCTAACATAACTACATACAATAAATTGTTAACCGAAAGTAGGGAGTGGATCACACTTGGTAGACACCTTTGAAGCTTCGACTTGTGTTGATCCGAGGATGATGGCTTCGGTACGGGTAGGATGTTTTTAATGGTGGTGGAGGTGTGTTTCGGCTAACTATTCTATGTAAGATTCTTGGGGAACTTTGGTAGAGCTTATGGCTTTGTGTTTTGTGCTAAGATGTGACAACTTTTCTTCATGGTGCCGGCCTCTATTTATAGAGGGAGGAGAAGTTCAGTTTGGGAGAGTTTTCCGAAACAAAAACGGGCAAGGAATCCTTCTTTGATGTAGTTTCCCAATCTGAAATGGGATAGGTTTTCTTTCCCTTGGCCGGCCTAGGACTTTGTTTTCTCATACTTCACACGTCTAGGACGCGTTTTTATCTTCCTTGATGCTCTAGGACACGTTGTTTGCCATTGCAGCCCTTCTCGGACGCTTTCTCGGCAGTTTGCAGGCTCTCGGCATGGCTGCTGCCAGTATCGGATACATCGACAGCTTCTCGGCAGGACACGCGCAGGGCTGGCGCAAGGCTGGTCGCATGGGCCTCGGCAGCGGTAGTGTCAGCATCGCCATTTCTCGACAGCATGGGTGTTGGTATCGGACACGTATCCGATACATCGGCATTCTTGACATGGATACGTGGATACGTCATTAGATACACCTGGTTATGTGTTGGATATGCCTGAACACGTATCCGATATGGGCATGTCGTGATTGGACATGGCTCGACAGTGCGAGTGTCAGCACGCGCTTCTCGGCAGGCTGCATGTCATCCTGTCCGACACTCTGCTTCCTTCTCAACAGATTTGACCTTTGCGTCTTGACTCAAGCATAACTTCCTCTAGAAAATATCTGTTGATGCGATTCTAATTGCGTTGGAAACTAGACTCAGAGATATTTCTTTGCATATATGGCAAGCATCTTGATTCAAGGTGAGCTGTCCTGGGGAAGTTATGGAAATTGGTTGTTGTGCACAGGAACTTTCTGATTCCGCGTCCAGATTCCTTTATAATTCTTGGCATCTTTCCTTGGTCCAATTGTCGTAACTCCTTCCATTGCTGAATCTTTAATGTATCTATATAAAATCAGAGAAGTTAAATTCATAAAATACAAGGTCGAGGCTTTACAGAATCAACAAAACATTTAAAGACTCAAATTCGACTAAGTCCCTTATTCACTTTTAGCACTTTGTTGAATTTCTGTATTTTTCTCTTATAATTAGCACATTTTTATGGTAGCTCTACCAAATATTTGTTACTCTATATTATGACTCGATTTTAAACAAATAAAGGCTAAGCAACGCATAAATGTAGGCATAAACATACTCAGAACGTAGCACTTTGTGCTCCTATCAGCTTTTGATGCGATTCCAAGTTCTGTAGAAACTAGACTCATAGAGCTTTCTGTGCATATATGGCACGCCTTCCAGTTCCTCGTGAATCGTCTTGCAGAATTTTTGGAAGTTGGATGATGTGCCCAGGAAATTACTGAAGTTACTGGATTTGCACCGATTTGAGCTTTGTAATTCCTAGCATCTTTTCTTTGTCTGATTGTTGTAATTCCTTCCCTTGCTCAATCATCAATATGTCTCCTGTATATAAGAGAAGAAAAATTCATCAAAAGTATAGTCGAGGCTTTACAGATCCAACGAAACATCACATAAACTCCTAAATTGGCTACTTGACAATTTTATACATTTTTCCTATACTTAGCACAATTTCTTTGTAACTCTACCAAAATCTCATGACTCTATATTATGACTCGATTCTACAACATTAAGGGTTAAAGCAAAGTATAAACGAGGGTAAAACATATTAAGAACGTCGCATTTTATGCTCATATCAACTACCCCACACTTATCTTTTGCTAGTCCCTTATCAAAACTAAATTGAACTAAGACTCTAAACAAACTATTGCCCATAATGATTTGTCTCAGGCTCGTATGAATACATAGATTTCAAGTTGATGCATGAGAATGCTAGGCACTAAAATTCCAAGTTTCATGAACATGGAATATCAATATGAACATGTAAGAACAACACATAAGCATGAAAACATGTAAAGCTAATCCGATCCTCCTCACTAGGCATACTCTTCCTTTCACTCAAGACATGGCTATTCACCCATAAGTATATGTAAGAGAAAGATAAATGACACGAAATTAACTTGCAAATTTCAAGAAACGAAAGCTCTTAGTGAAAATTTTATTGAAAAAACCTCATGTAACAACTATGTGCACCAATGAACCAAAACTATATGCTTACTCTTGCGAAAGACTCCACAAATCAATTTTAACCATCTTAAAAATCATGAAAAGATCAATGAAAAGGGATGTAATGGGGCTTGGCTTAAGAGGTATTCAAAATTTAGATAAGGAGGCTAGAAAATGTCACTAAATTTTAATAATACAATTCCCCTTCCTTCATTCTTAAATTCCCCAAAACAATGTGAAAACGAACAAATGTCGAAATTTTAATAATACTAGACTTTCACATGTATACAAACTCCAAATTGAAGACTAGACTTGGCAATTTTTACTTTTGAAACCGTGCCTATGTACTTTTCTTTTCTTTAATTAAGTTGTTACATCATACCAGATCGGACATAATAACCGACGAAAAAAATTTCGTCGGCGATTCCAAATTTTCGTCGGCTATTCCTTCTACCGACGACAATTTCGTCGGCTATAATTCGTCGGTAAAACTAATGGCCGACGAAAATAACGAAATCGTCGGCTATTATCGAGTATGGCCGACGATTTTACCGACGTAAATTAATTTTGTCGACCAAACCTTGGCAAAATATCCGACGAAATTCGTCGGATATTTTCGAGTATGGCCGACGATATTGTAAACTATAGCCGACGAAATTCGTCGGCTATTTGTTCTGAAATATAGCCGACGATTTCATCTATTTTGTCAGAATATATTAATATTTTAATCGGCATTAATTAGTTATAGCCGACGAAATAATGTCATTTTCGTCGGCTATAACGGTTATAGCCGACGAAATTTGGTAAAAATCGTCGGCTATAGCACTTATAGTCGACCAAATAATGCTAATATCGTCGGCTATTCTTAATTTTTAGGGAAAAAAAATTAAATTAATTTCTAAATTACTATTCCAAGCAACCTGCAATTCACAATGACAATCCATGCATTTACACCAACAAGAAACACGTCTAAATGACTTATTATTTAATTTATTCCAATATACATAAAATATAACCCTAATCATCACCTAAAGCACTAAAGTCCACCACGTCATCCCTAGCATCCTACTGTCCATTATGCTCGTCATCCTGCTGAACGAACTCGGGAAGTTGAGGCATTGGAGGTTCAACTAACAGCTGAAACGGGGACGGGGGTTCAAGGCCTTGTTGTTGTACCGCGAACATAGCATACAACCAGTCTTGTTGGCCGGCGTAGTTGTGTCGCCGAATTCTCTCGCATTCAGCATGCCAACTGGACATATCCAAATGATACTTCTGTGTTCTGCGGTGTTGCTCCTGTGATCTCTGGAACTCGGCCGCCAATCTTGCATTTTCTTGTACCAATCTCTGCATTTCCCCCCTCATCTGTTGGCTGTCCCCGTCTCCCTTCTTTTGAGCTCCCTTAGTGGTCTTCAGGAGCCCTATTCCAGAACTTCCCAAACCCCGGCAGTAGTATTGGTTTGACCGGTCTGGGAAGGCTGCGTCGAACATCCTCGCTGTCGTTTGAACATTCGATATGTCGACCTGGCGCAGGGCTTCTTGCAGATCTGCCTCTGAAATGTTCGGTTGTGTCTCCCGAACTACTTCCTGCAACACTTCTGCTTCGGCCCGGTTCACCCTCTCCTAATTGAACGGGAAAAAAAAAAATTAATATTCTAACAAATATATAATTAAGTAAAATTAATAATTAAAATTTTAAAATCGTAATCAACGACTTACGAGCTGTTCTGTCGCTTGTGGATAAGCCTTCTTAAACGTCTCCATGTACGGGTTGCTATCAGGATGATCTCTAAGCGCCTCCTCCTGATATTGTGAAAACGGCCTAGAACCAGCATGATGGGGGGTTGTGTTACGGCGGCGGTTCACAGAGTTTATGCGAGACCGTTCCTTCAAACAAATAATAAAATATTAGAAAAATGCATAAAAAAATATTAGTGTAATAATTATAAAATAATTAAACTAATAATTAAAATATTAACAAAATAAACATTTATAGTTAAGTTTAGTATTTACCTGCATAAGTGGGTTGTTGAAGTCTACTGTCTTCAACCAACGCCACTCGTACTCTCTGAACAGGAACTCTCTTGGAGTACCCATACGAGCATGTCTGTCGTATTCGTTAAAATGGGTACAGAGCTCGTTCTTCCACTCTTTGAACCGACGCCGCGTTATTAACCTCCCTCTTAATTTCTTCCGACACATCAGCCCACCGGGTCCATAACATAGGGACTCTATCCCTAATTATTGCCCCCACGCAACCCGCGTAATCGCGGCGTTTTTTTCCCTGAACCTCCTGATTAGGGGGTTCGTTGATCTGGATCCTCCTCCTGCTGTCAACAGTTCTCCTGAGCGTGTCAAAACATATGACACCTCTCGTATTCGGCCTTGAACTGCTAGCGGCTGTCCCTATCACATAAACGACGATTGGTTAATAAAATTAAATATTAGTGCGTTAATTTTAATAAAACATTTAATTAATAAAATCAAATGTTACCTGAACTGGATAACCCGTCTGTCGACTTTCCTTTTCTCCTCGCCGAAATCAGGAGGTCAGGTCTCTCAAATGGCTGCTGATGGTATGCCTCCGCAACACTCACGTACTGAGGCATACCAGGCCATATGGGCACACCACGAAAGTCGACCTCGGGTATCACAGGAATGTTGTACAGGAGGTAGAGCTGATTTGGGAGAGTAGGCCCCTCAGTCGAGTCAACAGCAGACGTCGCCGGACTCGTCATTGGCTCCCGATGAACCTCAGGCATACGGACCTGAGGAACGTCTGTAGCTATCTCGTCCTGAAATAGCTGCCTACTGAACCTCTAAGCATCTGCCCCGAGAGGGGGACGTGAACTGCTCGACGGCCGCCCCGCCTGGAGAAGGGTCTGGTGCCGAGAACTCACACTAACATATTTTAAAGATGATTTTAGAAAAAGGGACCATCTAGCTTTGTAAATTAGAAAAAAAAACCTCCTGTTTTTCACTTCATAAAAAAGGGCATGTTTTTAATATTTTTATCAGAAAAGACTCTTTTCAATTTTACTAAATTATAATAAAGGGTTGTTTTTAGTTTTTTTTGTGACTATAATACCCTTTTCTTGTTTTTTTCTTTTCTTTTTTAACATGATCCGATCATAATCTTCTTTATCTCCCAACATACCTCTCTCTCTCTCTCTCTCTCTCTCTCTCTCTCTCTCTCTCTCTCTCTCTCAGGGCCACGTCGACGACGAGCCACCGCCGCCGCGATTTGCCGCAGCCAGGAATTCAATTTCTACATCAAGCCGCCGCACGTCAATGTCCAACTCGACGCAGGAGATCAAGTCCCGAAGCGCCGAGAAGATTTCGTCTTGGACATAAGCCCCGTCGCCGCGGCACAGGAGGAGAGATTTGATGATGTGGCGGCGGAGGAGGTGGCGTCGAGGAAGCAAGTGATTGTGGTGACGTCGCTTGTTGGTTTTTTTTCCTGCTTCTTTCAATTTGAATTGGATTTTGATATCAAATTTTGGTGATTTGGAGTGTGTGTTGGATTGCAGATGCTTATTTTAGGAAGACCGGGTTGGAGAGGTCAGTAGCGATTTCTAGATATTTGGAATGGTTTGGGGAACAAGGCAATGTGATTCTGGAGCCCAGCTAGAGGTGCCTCTATTCTTGATTCACTTTGTGGGAAAACAACAGAGCTCTGGCTTAAAAGAGTAAGGGCACTGTCTAGAGGTGCCTCTGTTCTTGATTCAGCAACTGACCTGCTCATGTGCCTTCAAACTAGCTTACATGCTTTGGAAGAAGAAGATACTAATCTGAAGAATTGTTTCTTGGACCTGGGCTCATTTCCTGAAGGCAAGAGAATCCCTGCTTCTGCTCTAATTGATATTTGGACAGAGTTATATGAGCTGGATGAAGATTATCTGTCCATTACAATCCTCCAAGAGCTTGCCATTGGGAGTCTGGTTAATCTTATAGTCACGACTCACGAGGTATGATACTAGACTCAACTATTACTATGTTCATATATAGATGCTAATGAGAATTTGATAAGTAAGTGCCTAGCTCTAAGAATTTTGTTTAAATCATTACCAGGAAGGAGAGGATGGAGGTGGATGGGTATCACAGTGAACACTTTGTCACCCAGCACGATTTGCTTAAACAGCTAGCTATCTACGAAATGAAACTAGACCCCAACAAAAGAAGATTGATTATAGACAAATGGGGAGACAATCTACCCAAGTGCTTGACAGAAAAGAAGCATCAACCCATCAGCACTCGACTATTATCAATTTCCTCTGGTTCTCCCGAATCCATCCTCTTGGAAAATACCTATACATGCGTGCATATAATCACACACCAACACAAGCACAAATATACTTGAATCTTAAGTGCTACTGGCCAGTATTTGTAGTTATAGTTTACTTCATGATGGGTTGTTTGATTATAAAGTCACTTATGCTGGTCTTTGAGTTCTTGCTTGTGGCAGGGTTTTGCTGTACCGAAAGAGAAACAAGGGGACGTTGCAAAGTTTTCGTCCATGGACAACCTGCTGAACTTACGCAGGGCAGCATCGTTATTGCAGCAGTTACAAGTTGTACAAATACATTGATAGTTACATTGATTGTTCGTTGGTTTTACGTTTATTGAATCAGCTACTTGTTAAGTTACATTGAAATTTAGGATAACGGTTACATTTATTTTATTCATGTTGATTTCGGCAGCGGAACGCTGCATTGTGTCATGTATTTTTACCATGATAGTTACTTGGATAGTTACTTAGATAGTACTTAGTTTTGAACTAACAAGAACTGTTACTTTGATAGTTATTCAGATGGTTACTTCGATAATTACTTAGATATTACTCAGTTTTTAAGAAACAAGAACTGTTACTTGGATAGTTATTTGGATAGTTACTTCGGTAATTACTTGGATAGTTACTCCGATAGTTACTTGAATAGTTATTTCGGTAGTTACTTTGATAGTTACTCCGATAGTTACTTTGATAGTTACTTGTTACTTGGATAGTTACTTAGATAGTTAGTAAGATAGTTACTAAGACGATAGTTACTTAGATAGTTAGTAAGATAGTTACTAAGATGATACTTACTTAGATAGTTAGTAAGATAGATAGTAAGATAGTTACTAAGATGATAGTTACTTAGATAGTTAATAAGATTATAGTTACTTAGATAGTTAGTAAGATAGTTACTAAGATGATAGTTACTTAGATAGTTAGTAAGATAGTTACAGAAAATGTTACTTTGATATTTACGCTGTCGTGGTGCGGTGCAGCGGCACGCTGCATTGTGTCATGCATTTTTCATTATTGGTTCAGTTGCTTTCGATTTTTAAGCTCTTGCTTTTCTAAGTGATAGTTAGTTACCAAAATGATAGTTACTTAGATAGTTAGTACGATAGTTTCTAAGATTTATAGTTAGTTTGGTAGTTATTTAGATAGTTAGTAAGGTAATTACTAATTAAGATGATAATTACATAGATAATTAGTAAGATAGGTACTAAAATATTTACTAAGGTGATTGTTACTTATATAGTTAGCAAGATGATAGTCACTTTGATGTTAGGTTAATTGTTACTTTGATAGTTAGTAAGATGATAGTTACTTAGATAGTTAGTAAGTTGACAGTTACTTAGATAGTTACTAAGATGATAGTTACTTAGATAGTTACTAATTATATAAGATAGTTAGTAAGATGATAGTTAGTAAGATAGTTACTAAGATGATAGTTACTTAAATAGTTAGTAAGATAGTTACTTCGATAGTAACTAGTTATCTGATAGTTACTCAGATAGTTAGTACGATAGTTACTCTGATAGTTACTGAGATAGTTACTAAGGTAGTTACTCTGATATTTTACTAACTATCATCTGAGTAAACTATTATTTGTAATTATGTTAGTAACTATATTAGTAAGTATCAACTTTGTAACTATCTGTATAACTATTTTAGTAACTATTTTAGTAACTATCATCCTCGTAACTATCTTAGTAATTATCATCTGAGTAAACTATTATGTGTAACTATGTGAGTAACTATCTTAATAACTATCAATTTTGTAACTATCTGGAGAGATTCCAGTGCTTCTCCAACTCACGGAGCCAACAGTTAGGCTATGAAGAATTGCTAGTTTTGTTCTAAACCAGAAAAGGGTATGCTGGTTTTGTTGATTATCGAAGAGGCTAATTATAACAAGGGTTTATTCCTATAATACTGAGAACCTGAAAATTTTCATACTACATTAGCAGCTTCTCTTAATTAAGCAGCTCTAATTAGGTTTTCTCGGTTTGCTTAGAGTTCCTGCCCATTTACTTAGCAGGCTATCATAGGATTCCATTACATTCGTGTGCAACACACACTGTGGAGGTTACTGTACAAAGTCATTGAAGGGCTTTATATTTTAGTTCAACTAATTGCTCTAGCCTCTGGATATCGATCTCATGCGACAAAATCTATAAAGCAACACTAAATAACGAAAATGGAATAATGGTGATCAATCTGATGATAACACAAAGGAATTAAGGATGATCAATAGCCACTCCAAACATCTCAACTGAAAACAAAATTATTCTGCAAACACAAACACTGATTAACATGGCCTAGCTTGAAGTATTAAATTCCACATACATCTAGCGCGAAGCAGCAAAGCTGGCTCTGACTCCTGATGACATTTTAAAAGGAAACAAAGCTCGGAATATGGATCCATGGTTTCTTAATTGTCGGTACCTCATTGACTGATGGTTCATTTCTGTCATCAGGAAAAGGCAGAGCACGGCCCTATTTGAGTCCCCCTAGAGTCATTGACCAACAAGAAGAACAGTGCTAGTTCCTTGTCATCGATCTGGTAAAAGTGACTACTGCTGTTGGATCTATACCTCGTACTGCACTGTTCTTCTTCTTCTGCATTTGGACTGAATTCTTATGCTGCAGCCTCCCCATCTACTTCTCACTCTCCAACACCAAAATCTCAACCGCTTTTCACTACGATCTCACAGAGAGAGCCACAGAGAGAATCACTGAGCTCTCAGCTCTCCTCCCTCCAGCACGCAGATCACACCCTCTCCACCGTCCGATCCTCCGTCCAGTCCCTCCAGTCCTCCCTCCGGCACACCCGATCCGAGCTCTCCGACCCACTCCGATCCATTGATGGAGGTGTTATCCAAGCATAAAATACCTGCAAAACAACTACATACACATAATACCCTTCTTGTGTCGATTGTAGTATTGACAAGTAGGGATCGTTCTATCCGGGGAAATCAAGGGCATTTAATCACATAAAGTATTGCACAAAAAGGGGGTTGTCGAAATTTTTACTAATTACCTACTGAATTTTTACAAATTCTAAAACCTAAATTATTATATGCAATTGATCAACATCTTCCACACAATCACCAAACACAAATCTCATTATACATGCAACAAAATTAAAACAAGTAATAGGGGCAGCAAGCATATAACGAATTCAAGATCAACTAAGTTCCAATTTAATTAGAGCCAACGCGGTTTATCTAATTATTCAAGACATCACAAGTATTTAGAATCCACAACGCGTGTAATCCTAAACATGGTACTAATCGGTTTAATAACACAACGCGTATAAATTAAACACAAATAGCACATAAGCACAATATGTCGAATTGGAACATGTTAGCAGGTATGGCGTCACTCATCCCACATCGACATGTAAATTTCCAGAATTACTCTAGCCCTTAGATAAATACATATTAAAATCAACTACGCGTATGATCCAACATGTATTAAATCGGCATATGAATTCAACATCTAGATAACAACCATGGCCTGCGATTGCATCTACACATCTCCTTCGGTTGCAAACGAATTATGGAAATTAACCTAATTAAATCAAGAAAACATGCTAAAAACTTGCTGTCCATCATACAAATTTAATTAAACCACATATATAATTCGGCAATCATATACAAAATATCCAAACATTTATAACAAAGATCCGAAGATCCCATATATAATTATCAATACCGAAAATAAAACCAGAAACCAAAACATATTTCATAGACAAAATTATGTTTAAATACAAAGAATCAAAAGCCAATAAAGTACAATCCATGTTACAACCTTATGAAGATTCGACAAGGATTGGTGATGATTGGATTTTTGTGAAAGGTGGTGGTGGATTCGGCAAAGCTTCTTGGTAAGAATTTCTAAATTTATTTTGGCAGAGGTTCGGCAAGGATTTTGTGAGGAAGAGAAGATATTTTTTGTGTATACAAAGTGTGGTATTTATAGAGGAGAGAGCAAGCTAGGGTTCGGCAAGGATAACTCCAAGAAAACCGAAACCACTTAGGTTTTGGAATTCGGCAAACTAGGCTGCTAGGGTTTCGGCAAAGTCTTCCTCTCTTCATGTAATTGCTGCCGAAAATCCTTGATAAAAGGGCTGAATTATCACTTCAATTTCTCTTTTAATTCGGCAACAAGTAATGCACCAAGCTTCAATTAAGTCCAAGTTCATCCCAAGCTTTTCTCCTTTCTTCTTTTCCTAGCCGAAAATCTCTTTTGTTTTTCTTCTCTTTGGCTGGCCTTCAAGAGTCCAAATCCATCTCTTTTTCTTTTCTTTAGCCATGTATTATCCAAGAAAAACACAAAGCAAAAATCGGAAATTAATTCCATAAAAATTGCTAAGTATTTGTACGGCACAAAGAAACCAAATCCGAATTGGATTCCTCTTCTTCTCTTTCACGGCAAGGAAATTCTTTTCTTGCCGAAAATTCCCTCCAATTCTTCCATTAATCTTCTCTTTGATTCCTGAAAAATAAGATTAAGAAATAAATCAAAAAGAAGATAAAAAGATGTAGCACAATTGTCATGAGTAAGAGTCCTAGATAGATAAGGAATCCTAGTCCAACAAGGAGTTGTATTTTCAATGAAATTCTTTCGACATTTCAAAAACGTCGAGCATTTGTAGACTCCTTGTTCGACTAAAACTCTTCAATTCGTAGACTTCAATTAGGACTCAAACTCGTAGAATCCTTATTCAACTGGGATTCCTACTTTAGTAAGGATTCCTTTTCCAAATAGAGTTCTACTTGAAAAAGGAGTCCTAGTCACAATCAAACTCTTATTAGGAATCCTAGTTCAATAAGGACTCCACCATAATTATGTATTTTCACAATTTCTAGCACAAACCGACTCCACACAAGTATTAGAAACGACAAACAATGAAAATTCCATTTCGACAAGTTTCCTAGTCAAAACAGGTTTCCTAGTCCAAACAGGATTCCTAGTACAACAAGGAGTCCTACTCAAACTAAAACTCTTCAAAATTCGACATTTCTGCATTTTTAGCTCAATTTATACACCAACACTTGCCAACGACTCCAACATGACTCAATGACTCTATATTACAATAATAAGGGATAAGAAATGCATAAATGGGGGTAAAAACATATTAAGAACGTCGCATTTTATGCTCCTATCAACTACCCCACACTTAGCCTTTGCTAGTCCCTTAGCAAAACAAATAAAAAGACTCAATACTACAGCCCCTAAATGATTGTCTCAGGATCTTTAAACACATAGCTTTCAAGTTAAGCATTCAATGTAAGCACAATAATCTCAAGCGTCATAGATATGTATCATGGCATGAACAAGTAAGAAACGAAAATCACAAGCAATGACATGTTATGTTGATTCATCCTCCTCACTAGGCATACTCTCTTCTTTTCACTCATGATATGGCAATATTTACTCAAAGTATATGCAAGAAAATAAATTAAGAGTTACAAAGAGTAACTTGCATATTTCATCAAATAAAGGCACTTTGTGAATAGATCTTTCAGGAAAAACTTCATATAATAACTATGTGCACCAATGAACCAAAGCCATATGCTCAACTCTTGAGATAATCTCCACATACAAAGTTCACCTATTATTCGAATCATGAGAGATCTTACATGGGAAAATAGTGGGGCTTGGCATAAGGAATTCGCATTTAGAATAGTGGTGAGAAAATGTCACCAAGACTTAGCAAAGCTCAATAAATCCTTATGATTTCGCTCAAAGGGCCAAGTTTCAACTTGTTGGGCCCAAACTTCATTCTTTTCTTCCCCATAACATAGTGAATATGAACAAAGGTCAAGTATGATAATAATAGACCTTCAATTGTAAAACAAACTCCAAATTCACCACAAGATCTCAATCCAAGCATTTCTATTTTTCTTTTGCCGATTCTTTTTCTTTGTTTTTCTCTATTTTCGGCTCAATTTTTTCTTTTTATTTTCTGTCCGAATTTTCTTTTTGTTTTCGGCAATCATGGTTTTTCATGCTTTTGGATTGGCTTACCCCACACTTGCTTCAAATCATCACTTCAAATAACAAATTCCAATTAAACTTTACCAAGTCTTGACAACAATGGTTAGGATAAACTGTTCTAAGCTCAAGGAATGTGTATCATGGTGATGAAATAAATGGCTCAATGTCGGCTCAAGGGGGTTAAAACTAAGGAGTCCCACGACGGGCACAAATTAGGCATATGCTTTATTTGGCATGGTGGTAATCCTAACAAGATCATCTCAATCATATTCGAAATCAAGGCATTTCATGAATAATAGTCTCAAAAATCGTCAAAAGTGAGTTCTAGCATTCTAGAGTTCATTAAAATCTATGGCACAGTCATTGAATATTCAAAGAATGATGAAGTTTTGAAAAATTCTACCCATTTTTATCACTCAAGAAGGAAAGTATATGGCATCAAAGCTTACACAGGTTATTATGGAACAAAATCAACACAACATACATGCTTATTACACAATTAAGTTCAAGTCTCAAATGTTCATACCAATCACAAAGTCCATGAAACTCACAATTATTTTCAAGATTATGCAAAACCATCATCTATGTATTAAAGATATAATCATCATAGACTATTTAGGGGCACCTAAGACTCTAAAATTAAAACAAAAATTTAAAAGGCAACGAAAATTTTTTTTTTTTATTTTTCTGATTTTTTCTTTTCTTTTCTTTTTATGACTCAAAACAAAAACAAAACATGTGAAACATGTATCCCTACCCCACACTTAGAAAATTACATTGTCCTCAATGTACACAAAAATTATGTTGTAATCTCTAAGCATTTGATAATTCACAAGTTCCACATTTATACAATTCAACCAAAAAGAGTTTAGGGTTTAGAAATTCAAACTCTCGTAGACGACTCCTTCACAATTTTGGTTGAAATGGGTTGCCTCCCATGCAGCGCTTAATGTTTATAGTCTACTCAGCCTAGACTCTTCTCCATATCATCAGGATCTTGGTGCGTCTCTAAATTGTATCTCCTCAATGGTGTGCTCCTCAAAAGGTTCGTAGTAAGGTTTAAGTCGATGACCATTCACCTTGAACGCTTTTCCTGTTTCAATACTTTGAATTTCTATAGCACCATGAGAAAACACATTAGCAACAATATATGGACCAGCCCAACGAGAACGCAATTTTCCAGGAAATAATCTAAGACGAGAATGAAATAACAAGACTTTTTGGCCAATATGAAACGTTTTTCCTCTTATCATCTTGTCATGATACAATTTCGTCTTCTCCTTGTAAATCCACGCAGCATCATATGCTTCATTTCTGATTTCCTCAAGCTCGCTCAGCTGCAATTTCCTGTGAAGTCCAGCCTTGTCAAGTTCCATGTTGAATTGCTTGACCGCCCACCACGCCTTATGTTCCAACTCTACTGGAAGATGGCACGCCTTGCCATATGTGAGCCGAAATGGAGACATCCCAATGGGTGTCTTGTATGCCGTTCTGTAAGCCCAAAGTGCATCATCAAGTCTGTCACTCCAATCTTTCCTTGATGGGCCCACAGTTTTCTCCAATATTCTCTTGATCTCTCTGTTGGACACTTCCGCCATTCCGCTCGTCTGAGGATGATAAGGTGTGGATACCTTATGGGTGACTCCATATCTTCTGAGCAAAGCCTCAATTGTTCTGTTGCAGAAATGAGAACCTCCATCGCTTATAAGCACACGAGGTACTCCAAACCTAGAAAATATGTTAGTTCTCAAGAAACCTGCAACAACTTTAGAATCATTAGTCCGTGTGGCTTTCGCCTCCACCCATTTTGACACATAATCAACAGCCAACAAGATATATAGAAAGCCCTTAGATGAAGGAAAAGGTCCCATAAAATCTATACCCCATACATCAAAAATTTCGACAAAGATCATAGTAGTAAGGGGCATTCGGTCTCTCTTACCAATGTTACCTGTCCTTTGGCACCTATCACATGTCATACAAAATGTGTATGCATCTTTGAAAATCGTGGGCCAATAAAATCCGCTTTCTAATACCTTGAGGGCTGTCCTCTTAGCTCCAAAGTGTCCTCCACATGCCTCATTGTGGCAAAATGCAAGGATCGGCCTATGCTCTTCTTGTGGCATACAACGTCTTATAACTTGATCACTACAAGTCCTCCACAGATATGGATCATCCCATATGTAGAGTCTTGCATTCTTTTTGATCCTTGTCTTGGCTGCCTGCAAACATGTACTTGGAAAAGTCTTAGTAACTAAATAATTCACAATGTCTGCATACCAAGGTTCTTTTGTGTCCACTCGAAAAAGCTGCTCATCTGGGAAAGTTTCCTGAAGTGGTAACGTTTCCTCTTCTCTCACAATTCTGCTCAAGTGATCCGCCACAACATTTTCGCTCCCCTTCTTGTCCTTGATTTCGATGTCAAACTCTTGGAGTAAGAGAATCCATCGAATCAAGCGTGGCTTAGCATCTTTCTTCTTCATCAGATATCTAAGGGCTGCATGATCAGAATATACAATCACTTTAGAATTCAAAAGATATGAACGAAATTTTTCTAAAGCAAACATAACAGCTAACAGTTCTTTCTCAGTAGTAGAGTAATTTAATTGAGCATCATTAAGTGTTCTAGAAGCATAATAAATGGCGTTTGGCTTCTTCTCTTTTCTCTGTCCAAGCACTGCTCCAACTGCATAGTCTGAAGCATCACACATGATCTCAAATGGTAGGCTCCAGTCTGGTGGCACCATAATTGGTGCCGACGTCAGCAATTTCTTCAACTTCACAAATGCATCTTCACACCCTTTGTCCCATTCGAATGGAACATCCTTCTGCAAGAGGGCACAAATAGGCTTGGCCACCAACGAAAAATCCTTGATGAACCTCCTATAAAAACCTGCATGGCCAAGAAAGGAACGTACCTCCCTTACAGTTGTAGGGGAGGGTAAGTGAAGCATAATATCAATCTTGGCCCTATCTACCTCAATACCCTTTACCGAAATAATGTGTCCTAAAACTATCCCTTGTGTTACCATGAAATGACATTTTTCCCAATTAAGTACAATGTTAGTTTCTACACATCTCTTCAGGATTAGTTCCAAGTTCTCTAAACATGCATCAAAGTCTTTTCCATAAACACTAAAATCATCCATAAAGACTTCAATGATATTCTCAATATAATCGCTGAAAATGGAATACATACAACGTTGAAATGTACCTGGTGCGTTGCATAAACCAAAAGGCATGCGTCGATAGGCAAACGTACCAAAGGGACATGTGAACGTCGTCTTTTCCTGATCATCTGGGTGAATGCATATCTGATTGTAACTGCTGTACCCATCCAAGAAGCAATAGAATTCGTGCCCAGCTAATCTCTCCAACATCTGGTCCATGAAAGGCAAAGGCATGTGATCCTTTCGAGTAGTAGCATTCAGCTTTCTGTAGTCGATACACATCCTATGACCAGTCACTAATCGTTGGGGCACGAGCTCATCCTTGTCGTTCTTCACAACCGTGACTCCACTCTTCTTAGGTACAACTTGGACAAGTGCAATCCACTGGCTATCTGAGATGGGATAAATGACTCCACAATCCAGCAATTTGATCACCTCGTCCTTCACAATCTTCATCATAGGGGGGTGTAATCGTCTCTGACCCTCCCTAGTAGGCTTGGCTCCTTCCACAAGCAAGATCCTATGGACACAAGTTGTAGGGCTGATTCTCTTGATATTCGCCAGCGTCCATCCAATGGCGGTCTTGTTCCTCTTCAGCATGCTAGTTAAACGTGTTTCCTGCTGCTCACTCAGCTGTGATGACACAATAACTGGTAGTGTGTCATCGTCTCCCAAGTACACATACTTCAAATGATTGGGAAGCACCTTCAGTTCTAAAATAGGGGCCTGTTCCACAGATGGTAAAATTTTGTTAGTGGAAATGGGAATTGACAAAAATTTACATGTCCTCATCACGTGGGGTGTTGCCTCTAGCTCGGCAACAATACTCATCATGCTCGGCTCAAGTTCAAGCCGTGCCTCCATCGAAACCTCCTCCCCATTTGCATCAATTCCGGCCCCTTGCTCAATAACTAGTTGCTATTGATCCAAAGTTTCTGATAAAACCTGTGCAAGAGAATCAACTACATCAAAATTATAGCAAGGTTTTAAATCAGAAACTGGATACCTCATTGCTTCAAAGATATTGAAGCCAATCACTTTACCATCGAACTCCATGGTGAGGTTCCCTTCAGCAACATCTATTTTCGTTCTTGCTGTCCTCATAAATGGTCGCCCCAACAATAGTTGAGTGGAATTTAGGGGTGACTCTTCCATATGAAGCACATAGAAGTCTGCATGAAATATCAGATTATTTACCTGCACAAGAACATCTTCAACATATCCCTCAGGATATTTGTTAGACCTATCGGCGAGTTGAATAATTACGTTGTCCTTTTTCAACTCGCCTAGACCTAGGGATTTATACACATTGTATGGCATAACATTTATAGAAGCCCCTAAATCTAACAAAACTTTTTCAAAGCAAGATTGTCCAATTTTACATGGCACTGAAAAGCTGCCTGGGTCTTTCATTTTTGGTGGGAGCTTTCTCTGGAGAACGGCTGAAACCGTCTCACTCATCTTTACCACCTGCTCCTCCCTTGTATGCCTTCTTGTTGTGCACAGCTCCTTGAGAAATTTGGCATACTTTGGAATTTTCTTGATGCACTCAAGCAATGGAATGTTCACCTCCACACGTCTGAAGATATCAAGTACCTCCTCATCTGATTTCTCCTTCTTTGATTTAGCAAATCTGGAAGGAAAAGGCAAACTCGAAGATTGGTTTGTATTAACTAAACCACTTGAATTAGATTTTACCTTATGTGTTTCTGAGGTTGCGGGATCTTTTTCCATGTCCCTCTTCTTCATCACGTCAAGCTCAGCCTTGCTTGGTTCACCATTTTTCTCGGCCTCATTGCCGTTTGCTACTCCACCTTTGCCGTGTGTCACCTCCTCATTGCCGTGTGTCACCTCCTTGTGCTCGGCATCATCACCATCGTCATCACAATCCACCCTTAACTCGTCACTTCTCTTTCCCATGCTCGGCCCCTCCAAAATTTTACCACTCCTTGTAGTAATTGAATTTGCTTGCTCGTTCTTGGGGTTCTTAATCACTCCTCCAGGTAACCTCCCTTATTCTTGGATCTGCCCCATGAAATCAACAACCTTCCCCATCTGATTCTTCAACTCAGAAATATCCTTCGTGTTTGAGGTTGTAGATTGCAACAATGTATGAGTTGCATCATTCAAGGATTTCAGCATTGCATCATAATTAGGGTTTGATGATGCTTGAGCATTGTTGTTGTAGAATTGTTGCTGAGGTCTTGCATATCCTTGGAATTGCCCTTGAGGTCTTGGTTGAAACGCCATACCTCCTTGGTTTGCTTGTGGTGGCGCCAATGGTTGAGGGTTCTGAACATTACTATTGTTGGCCCAACGAAAATTAGGGTGATCGTTGTACCTTGGATTGAAATTCTGGTAAGTGGAACGTTGCTGCCCTTGGAATCCAACTGAATTGGCTTCCTCAAAATTATCACTTCCTCCCAATTGAGGACACACATCAGCTGTATGGCCCTCCAAACTACACACCCCACAGACTTGGGCATGCTTCTGCTTCATCATTTGGGACATCATCTGAGTGATTGTCCCCATGTCTTCCCTAAGCTCTTTGACAGCATTGGACTCTTTAAAACCACTAGCCTCATTCACTCACCTTGAGGAAGTAGACCCGAACTGTTGTTGGTTAGTGAAATGCATCTCCAACAAGTTCTTAACTTCCTCCTTGCTCTTTTCCATCAAAGATCCTCCAGCTGCTGAATCCAGAAATCTACGCTCCAAGGGACGCAACCCTTCATAAAAGTACTGCAGCAAAAGACCTTCACGTATCCCATGATTAGGACACGTTGCCACCAAAGATTTGTACCTATCATAGTACACATCGAAGCTCTCGTCTGGCTCTTGTCTGATCGAGGTGATCTCCTTTCTGATTTGCGTCACCCTCGATGAAGGAAAGTATTTGGTGAGAAATTCCTTCACCATTGTATTCCAAGACACCATCTTCCCTGGTGGAATAGCAAAGAACCATTCAGCTGCCCTATCATCAAGTGAGAATGGAAATGCCTTCATCCTCACATGTTGCAAATCTGCCCCAGTTGGGCACATTGACTCACATCTGAACTCAAATTTCTGAATGTGGTGATTAGGATCCTCTCCACCAAGTCCAAAGAATTTGGGCAATTGGTGAATAAATCCACCCTTCAACTCAAACTCTGCTGATTTTCCAGGTGCAACAGCAGGATATGTCACATTGCTCGGTCTCACTACTCCTCCTTGTGGCGCATCTACTTGCCCATTCTCTTCTCTCAATGAAGTCATATTAAATATGTGATCAGGTAAATCAAAATTCAAATACTGAATTGGTATGGGACTTTGGAGTAGCTCAAATTCTGGTTCTTCGTGAAACAAAGGGTTTAGTTCACACGAAGCTTCTGAAGGAAATGGTGATGGTGGTGCAACGAAATTTCTGTCGAAAAGTGATGAGGAGGGAGAAACGAACTGGTGCTCTGGTGAAGGTGTGCTCGGCAATACTTGCTCTGCTTCCTCTTGGTTGCAAATTATTTTCAATCTATCCTCAATTTCTTGTGACCAACCAAGATTCATGTACCTGAAATTATTATAAGATCAAGTATTTAATCAATGAATTAAAAAGAGAAACAAACGTGTATTGTATAGTTAGAATGTAAAAGTTAGTGTTAGGGTAAAAATATCACAAAAGTGTTAGTATGTACCAACGAAAAATTCATTATATGTATCATACGAAAATTAAAATATGTATAAGTATATATCACACGAAAAATAAGTATAACACAAAAAAAATATATCACACTAAAAATTACAAGTATAGCTCACATAATTTCACAAGTATCATCGTAAGAAGTATCAAGAAATATGTATCATACAAATATAAGTGAATACTAACGAAAAATTCAACTAAAAATATGCATATGTATCACACGAAAAATTTTAAAATGTATAAGTATCACACGAACATTTCAAGTATATTTCACATAAGTTTACAAGTATAAAAGAAACATTAAGAATGTGTTTTATATACCCCTAGTTAAATTGCTATATGATTTGTTCGAATTTTTAAAGTACGTGGAGCAGAGGAGATAACAGTGCAATGGGCTGAAACAGTCCAAGGTAGTATCATGCTTATTCCGATATACCTCGAAAATTCAAACCAAGAAATGATTTCTTTTGAGATTAAAAATTTACTTATATCAAACTCATTTAAGGTTTTGAAGCTCGGTGGACGTGCGGCCTAGGTCTATCGACTAGACACAAGGTTCCGTGGTTTCAGAAGGCTAGAACGAAAGTACTAATAATGGAGTGAGGCAAGACTCGTTGTTGGACACCACGGAGAGCGAACTCCCTATCGACTCACTCACAGAGAATGAACATCAGTCTGTGGGCCTTGAGATCTAGTTAAACAAACCTCAATACCAAAATTAGAACAAATGAACTATGATTGCCCCTTACTCTGTTGAGAACCTTATGTTGTCAGTACCACTAAAGTGCATAAAAGCCGCCCTCAACCTCATAAAAACGCAAGCGCTAGTATGAAGGGTTAAGGCTAATATCAACATTAGTGACCTTACCTATTCCTCTTCCCCTCAAAACAAAAAAACAAACTCAACATAAATAGACTTCTAAAACTCATTATCAATTTAGCTAGTTATACACATCACACGAAAATTTTTACATGTATCTGTAATGGTTCGGTTTATAGAGGTCATCGATTATGTAAGTATTGTAACTGCCGAAACTTAGGGTTTCTAGATGTCTTTCACACAACTTTAAAATTTGAGGTACGTGGAGCAGAGGAGATAACAGTGCAATGGGCTGAAACAGTTCAAGGTAGTATCATGCTTATTCCGATATACCTCGAAAATTAAAGACGAATTTTATCTTTTGAAGAAAAACAGATTCACGTATGCTCAAGTTATTTTCTACCGTCTAAAGTAAGGTGATGCTTCGGCACAAGCGGTTGTCTAGGTCGAGCATACTTTACATTTCAAAGGCGGTGTCGTTAAAATTCACGGAGAGCGAACTCTCTTTAGGAACAAGGCAGGTCTCAAAGTTGGTAACCACGGAGGACAAGTCCCCTATCGACTCACTCACAGAGAATGAACATCAGTCTGTGGGTCTTGAAAACCAGTTTTACAAACCTCGAACCCATCAATGAAAATAACTTGCCCTATACTTTGTAAAATAAACTCGGGTCCTAGCGGTCTACAAGTGTTGATTAAAACCGCCCTCAACCTCATCGAAGTAATACTATTGCTGAAAAATCGCTTGTATGCGTGGGGGGGAAGTATCCCGCGTTTCCCAATCTACATAAAAACGGATCCAACAAAGCACCATTCAAATGAAGGGTTTTGGTTATGATCAACAAAAGAGGCTTCACCTACATGTTACACTTTAGAAACTACAATAAACTACAAGCATACATAAAAACTATCAACTTCCTAGAAATTATCTAAGTGTCACAACAATCACAATATACACACAATCGGCAACTTATCAAACCAAAAACCAACAACAAAACAAAAATCGGAAAAATTTCCCTATTTACTATTACATATCCGAAAAATCCTATTATACATATCCCAAAAACTATTGAAAAATTAAATAACCTGCAATATACATAATTACAAACAACACTTTATGAATCAAAATCATTAAATTTCCCCGGCAACGGCGCCAAAAACTGATGGAGGTGTTATCCAAGCATAAAATACCTGCAAAACAACTACATACACATAATACCCTTCTTGTGTCGATTGTAGTATTGACAAGTAGGGATCGTTCTATCCGGGGAAATCAAGGGCATTTAATCACATAAAGTATTGCACAAAAAGGGGGTTGTCGAAATTTTTACTAATTACATACTGAATTTTTACAAATTCTAAAACCTAAATTATTATATGCAATTGATCAACATCTTCCACACAATCACCAAACACAAATCTCATTATACATGCAACAAAATTAAAACAAGTAATAGGGGCAGCAAGCATATAACGAATTCAAGATCAACTAAGTTCCAATTTAATTAGAGCCAACGCGGTTTATCTAATTATTCAAGACATCACAAGTATTTAGAATCCACAACGCGTGTAATCCTAAACATGGTACTAATCGGTTTAATAACACAACGCGTATAAATTAAACACAAATAGCACATAAGCACAATATGTCGAATTGGAACATGTTAGCAGGTATGGCGTCACTCATCCCACATCGACATGTAAATTTCCAGAATTACTCTAGCCCTTAGATAAATACATATTAAAATCAACTACGCGTATGATCCAACATGTATTAAATCGGCATATGAATTCAACATCTAGATAACAACCATGGCCTGCGATTGCATCTAGACATCTCCTTCGGTTGCACACGAATTATGGAAATTAACCTAATTAAATCAAGAAAACATGCTAAAAACTTGCTGTCCATCATACAAATTTAATTAAACCACATATATAATTCGGCAATCATATACAAAATATCCAAACATTTATAACAAAGATCCGAAGATCTCATATATAATTATCAATACCGAAAATAAAACCAGAAACCAAAACATATTTCATAGACAAAATTATGTTTAAATACAAAGAATCAAAAGCCAATAAAGTACAATCCATGTTACAACCTTATGAAGATTCGACAAGGATTGGTGATGATTGGATTTTTGTGAAAGGTGGTGGTGGATTCGGCAAAGCTTCTTGGTAAGAATTTCTGAATTTATTTTGGCAGAGGTTCGGCAAGGATTTTGTGAGGAAGAGAAGATGTTTTTTGTGAATACAAAGTGTGGTATTTATAGAGGAGAGAGCAAGCTAGGGTTCGGCAAGGATAACTCCAAGAAAACCGAAACCACTTAGGTTTTGGAATTCAGCAAACTAGGCTGCTAGGGTTTCGGCAAAGTCTTCCTCTCTTCATGTAATTGCTGCCGAAAATCCTTGATAAAAGGGCTGAATTATCACTTCAATTTCTATTTTAATTCGGCAACAAGTAATGCACCAAGCTTCAATTAAGTCCAAGTTCATCCCAAGCTTTTCTCCTTTCTTCTTTTCCTAGCCGAAAATCTCTTTTGTTTTTCTTCTCTTTGGCCGGCCTTCAAGAGTCCAAATCCATCTCTTTTTCTTTTCTTTAGCCGTGTATTATCCAAGAAAAACACAAAGCAAAAATCGGAAATTAATTCCATAAAAATTGCTAAGTATTTGTACGGCACAAAGAAACCAAATCCGAATTGGATTCCTCTTCTTCTCTTTCACGGCAAGGAAATTCTTTTCTTGCCGAAAATTCCCTCCAATTCTTCCATTAATCTTCTCTTTGATTCCTGAAAAATAAGATTAAGAAATAAATCAAAAAGAAGATAAAAAGATGTAGCACAATTGTCATGAGTAAGAGTCCTAGATAGATAAGGAATCCTAGTCCAACAAGGAGTTGTATTTTCAATGAAATTCTTTCGACATTTCAAAAACGTCGAGCATTTGTAGACTCCTTGTTCGACTAAAACTCTTCAATTCGTAGACTTCAATTAGGACTCAAACTCGTAGAATCCTTATTCAACTGGGATTCCTACTTTAGTAAGGATTCCTTTTCCAAATAGAGTTCTACTTGAAAAAGGAGTCCTAGTCACAATCAAACTCTTATTAGGAATCCTAGTTCAATAAGGACTCCACCATAATTATGCATTTTCACAATTTCTAGCACAAACCGACTCCACACAAGTATTAGAAACGACAAACAATGAAAATTCCATTTCGACAAGTTTCCTAGTCAAAACAGGTTTCCTAGTCCAAACAGGATTCCTAGTACAACAAGGAGTCCTACTCAAACTAAAACTCTTCAAAATTCGACATTTCTGCATTTTTAACTCAATTTATACACCAACACTTGCCAACGACTCCAACATGACTCAATGACTCTATATTACAATAATAAGGGATAAGAAATGCATAAATGGGGGTAAAAACATATTAAGAACGTCGCATTTTATGCTCCTATCATCCATCACCGCCCTCACTCTCCAGCTCTCCAACCTCCACCCCACCTCCGAGCTCCTCCACCACACCTTCTGCGCCCTCCGCCTCTCCAAGAAGCTCCGCGACCTCGCCGCCGCGCGGGAGAAGCTCGATCTCGCAAAGGCTACTCAGCTGTATTGTGAGATCTTCTCTCTCTACGACGAGTACGACCTCGCCGGAATCGTAGGCGGTCTTGATGACGCAGTCTTCGTATTTATTCCAATCAACAATAATATATATCATCAGTCAATGAAATCCAGTTGGAGATGGCTTACGGCGTTTATACTAGCTTGTTGGTGTAGAACTTGGCTTGGATCGGGAGGAAGACGCGGCGAGGAACAAAGACGAGGCCCGTGGACGACGATAATCTGTTGCCTCCATCACCTTCTCGAAGTAGAGAGAGAGAGGGGGGTTCTGAAATTGATTTGGTATTTGAGTGCGAGAGAGATGATGGCAGGTTTCGTAATTCTTTTAATCTCTAGGGGCAGCGATTAAAAATAAGCCCTTAATTATTATGACGTTAAACTAGGGGCTCTTTTTATAATTTTAGACCTTTAATTGCCCTTTTCTATAAATACCCCTATTTTAAAACATACTAACGAATTAATATTTAAATTTTAACTAATTTTAAATAATACTAACCATTAACATAAATATAACCATTTATATTGTTGTAGGAATATCAGAATTGGTCTACTCATTTCATTGATAATCCCATTTATATAGGGTGAGTATTACAACGGTAATAGGAAATACATTAATGACAATAATGACTACATAATTATCTATCGTCAGTTACATTGACGAAGGCACATAATACGTTTTTCCTTCAACACTCCCCCTTGTGCCGAGTCAGAGATAAAATGGTGCATGTGGTGTTGCCTCATTAAAAACCTTGCCAAGTAACAAAAACCCAATGGGAGAAAATAAAACTTTGGTCGAAGGAGAAAAAGAGCACAACGCACCTATTACATTTGAAAACAACATGTATGTGCTAGACTCCCCCTGATGTCTGCACCTCCCCCTGATTTTTACACTAATCATGGGATTCTCCCTGATTCTTTCATTTGATCAAGGGAGCTTCAGTAACATTAGCATAGTTATGCATTTTCACATGTTTTTCCAAATATGACTTTGAGCAATGATTTAGTAACTAAATCTTGCCACATCGTCCTCAGATCCAACTTGATTTACTTTGATCTTGAGGATAAGGTTGTTCATGAACCGAATACATAGGTTCATATTGAACATCAGGTTCACTCGTGGTATGACCTTCATATAACAAAACAGTCATAACTTTGTCTAGAGTATGGATGAACCATTAAGAGATTTGAAATTGATCTGTGACAACAGAGTTTCTTATTTCACCTTTAATGTGTTTTTCTTTACCCATAGTTAGCTGTGACGTGGATAATTTCTTTATCATGTCACATTCTATGTAGAGATTGAATAAGCTCAAATCTTTCATATCTTTAATGAAAGAACGATTTGCGTTGCGTAGGCGCAGAGCTAAACATAGCTTTACAAATTTACATCGAATGAGAGGTCGAGTCTTACATATTATGTTTAAGTACAATCATGCGTCATTGCACTTGTATAGGAATTTCATTTCCCAATACTTCTTCGTCATCTTCCTTTAGATGAAAAACGGATCTATTGTTAGAGTAAAGACTTCGACTGATCATGGGAACATATGTAGGCCTCACTTTATTCTTTAGAGTGCCTAAGCCGATTGTTGGATGATCACCATCATTACAGTCCTTGAGTTCCATTTCAAGACTGTGTATTCCCAAAATCTTTTTCATTCTCAACTTAGGATTTACAATACACTGAGTTTCTCTTATTTCATTTAGAGTTCATATATATCCATAATGAAAACGCAATGGCATAATTCATCAATCCCTTTCCAATCAAGTAGTCACTTTAGTGAACGTTTCAATTTCTTTTACAAACGTACTCATGTGATCTAGAGTCACTTGATTTGGGTGGATGAAGTCCGTTTAGGATCCTCATGTATATCTCTTAATTTAGATCCCCATAGAGATATATGTTTTGATCACTTTTCATAAGCTGCATGTTCAGTTTTTCGGAAACTACCAAACTGACAAGGTAGTGGAGTATAATGACATCCATTTACGAGAGATTGTCTCATCGTAGTCCATTACAAGAGAATATCTCCTCGTAGTCGATTCCAGTGCGTTTTTGAGAGATCTTGCGCCATAAGGTGAGTTTGCATACTCTTATTCTCATTACGCATTCTAACAAAGATATATTTGATAGGGTTTATATTTGCGGTGTCGGCGTCACCTGCCCAAAAGACCTATCTCTTTGTTTATACTGGATCGCTTCTCTCCATTAGGCCAGTTTACTAAGTTGACATTTTTCAACGAAGTATGGTTCGATAGTAGACTCATTATTTCACGTCCTCATGTACACTAGTGTAATGTGTTTGTAGAGATCTCTATACTTTAAGGATTGGTTCTAACATTTGAGGCGTCCCCCAATGATAACCACAATCCATAAATATTCTCATGAGACGGATTTGAGTATCACTGATCAATAGATCAGGTTGTGCCAAACTTGTTTTCTTCCTTTACACAAGTATGTATCGAACCTAAGGTGGCCTCCCCCTCTTCCTTGGAGAGCCACGGCCTGTGACACCATTTATGCCACTTATGGCGTCACCATGCCACCATCCATGGTGGCAGTGCAATACCCAATTCCTCTTGGGTGGTACCATGTCCTTTTGATAAAACACAATCCTTGCAGGTATATTTGCAGCAGGTTTATATGATCTCGTCACTTTAATGTATAAGACATCTGCACACTTTACTTTGTGTGATTTTGGGGATCGAGATGAGACACAGTGGGGACAAACCACGACAATTCCTGTCGTTCCACTTGAACATGCTTGTTCTTATCTCCCCCTAACGACGGGAAGACTGTCTCATCCAAGTGACACACCGCAAATCTAGCGGTGAGGAGATCGCCTGTCAAGGTTTCAACATAGCGGACTATAGCTGGAAGTTCATATCCAGCATAAATATTTATTCATCTCAAGTAACCCATCATTGTGCGCTGTGGCGGCGCAATTTTGGCACATAAAACATTTAATGGAGCTCAAGGATTGTAGATCCGTGTCAATCCAAAAGAGCTGAAGGATTACAAGTTCGTTTGAAATCCTTTAAAATCCTCACACATAGTCACTAGCTATGGTGTAAATTGGTTCAATGATGTGGTCATAGATGAATAAGTAACGCTGCATGCAAAAATTGCATAACCCAAAACGGAAGTATTGGTGTGCTTTACCAATATTAAGACTATTACTGTAGTCGTTTTCCGTGAGACCAATTGGGTTTTTATATAGGAATATGATGTCCATTACAAATCCCATATAATAAGCCATAAAATCATCACACCTACGGAAATTAACCCGGCCTAGGTGCTTTGACTTTCTAGCTTAAGCAGCCAAAAAATTTTAATTGTAGATGGTGTCATGACACGTGACCAGCGTGTCGACACAACAACCAACACCATAAAATATCTAAGGTGTCCGCAAGTTGGTTGAATCAATCCACTGAATCCTCTTTGAATTCAATATAAGAATATAATGAGAATACATGTGTCCTTTGCATATGATGGTGTCAATCATAATTTTACGAGTAGGCTTTGAATGATATACTTTTATTCATAAAATCACGATGGATATCAGAAGCAGAATAGGGTATAAGTGCATGTACTTTGTGCATCAATCATAATGCCACCTTAGGGGGGCGGTGGAATCTAGGGTTTGAACGTACGTCTTCAACCCTACATGGATTGTACCGAAATAATATTTGAGGATAAAATGTTCTTTGATCGTCCTCAGTTTCGTGTGTGAACCATATTCTTCTGGTGTTCGCTTCTATTCATCCAAAATATGGGTGTCTATAGTAATTTCTTTAATGTATGGATCACCATATCAAAGCCAATCTATGTCAAAATTCCAAAATATCATTTTCTTATGATTTTGGATTCAATTAGCGGTTACATATAACCCACTAAGTTGACATATAAACTTCTCTAATACTTGTTTACATCCGCAGTAATTAGAGGTAATGCAAAGGAGCTTAGATGAAATTCTCATCTATGTCTTATCTACATGAACATCGTGGCACAAATTTCTTTAAAATGTGGAAATAAATTCAATTTTCTCTTATCGCATAAATTGTCAATTTGACATATGCTCAATATATACATCAAAACGTAACTCAAGTTCTTTAGAGTAAGTCGATGGGGATTGTAATAAAAAGGTATTGTAATCCCAGTTAGACAAGTGCATTATAAATCCCAAAGGAACATATATTTAGATCCTTATCACTTGCATTATAGTACTACAGTTCTTCAGTACTATTGTGCTATTTTTGTGATATATTAATACTATTGTCCTTCAGTACTATTATTCTAGGGATTACATGGTGTGTTTCTTTACACACGGTTCTTTGTGTTATGCCTATATTATGATATGTTACTTTACTTTATGCAATACTTTGCAAAGTTATATGCAGAAAATTGAATCATGTATACCATGAATAAAATTTGAATAATCTCAATTCTTTGAGAGAAAATTCAAAAATTAACGTGCCAACGATTACATTTAGTCTTGTCCAATTTAGAGATAGAAACATTAAGACAAAAAGTCTAATTTTAGGCGAAATAGCCTTTATAAGGATATCTTGTAAATTTAAAAGTAGACTAATCAAAGTCTATCTTGGATTGAGCCAGATCCTTTTTGCTCTTTTAATAGCTGCAATGCTGAGATGTGTCATTTGACATATTCTTCCCATATGTTATGTCTTCAGTTGTAAATTCATTTTCGATGTTCTTGTTGGATATTGAAGATACTTTTTCAAAAAAAATCCACGTACTCGTATGATTCTTCATACTTATTGTAAGTCGTAGCTAATTCTTTGCTAGCGTATAATGTACGTATCAATAGTTCATTGAATTACAACAATGACAGAGTGCTTCACTGCACATGACATGTCCCCTATGTCATCTTTTAAATGTTACATTGTTTCCACTTACTTTTGGATGATTATATGAATTTTACGTCCATGGTAATTACCCTTAATTTTAGGGTCGTTGCATTATTTTGCCCAATTTGTTCAAGAATATATATATATTTTTCTAAGACCTTACATCGTCATTGCCTTTTGATTTAGGGTTGTTTTATTTTGCAAAATGTGTTCCCGGAAATTTCTTTTTCTCATACATTACATTGTCATTGCCCTTTGGTTTAGGGTTGTTGCATTACTTTGCATAATTTGTTCCAGGGAAATTTCTTTTTCTTAGACCTTACATTGTCATTCAAGATATTGAAATTATTTATTTAGCTATTTACATAAAGCAATTTGCATAAATATACCATACTCAAGCCTTAGTCGGCTTAATAGGGGAATTTGGTACTCAAATTCTTCAGAGTCCAATATGTCAAAACTAAACTGTGATGGTTAAACCATCTATAAAATAAGGGAAGGGGAAAATGAATTAGTTTCGCGGTCTAAATAACATTCACGACAACTAAAATAAACCAAGATACATTATAGTAAATCTGATGCTTTGTGAAATTACTTTATCACATAAAATTTTGATTTTTCCATATTCATTGCATGTAAAGCTAATGAAATTTCATTATCGTTGCTTTTTATATAATCAAGAAGATATCCTTGATGAAAATTTTTCAAGAAATTAAAATTGGATTTCAAGACTGAAATTTATAATGGTCATATTTTTCATGCTTCGTGAAAATACTTTTTCACAGTAGTAGGTTTGTCCATTTTTCTTTATATTACAATGCTCATGAAATTGCATTATCATGACAATGCTCAAACTAAATAACATGTTAAATAAAACAATTATTTAACACTAATAAAATGAGCATATAATGTTTCAAGTTTCATATTTATATAAAATACTAATGCGATCAAATTGAATAAAGCATTATTTCATATAAATAACTGAAACAAAATATAATGAAAGCAGAGCGTCAATGTAAATATTACTTGTAAGTTTGCCAAATAAACTGCATATGAAGCAATTGCTCGTTCTCCGACTCCAAATTGTTGTCGCATATTGATTGCCGCATTGTAATTGATATGTCACATATAAAAACAACAATATTCATATGATTAGTCACATTTAATCATTATATTTAATATAATTTAGCATATAATTAATAAAACAAAATTTCATATTTTTTTTCATTAAATTCGTAAATTAGTAAATATAATTTACTGTTCAGTAATTACGAAAAAATTACCTTTGAATTTACCGGTAAAAGGTAAATATCCTTTTTTTTTCACGGGTCGGGTCGATCAAACCGGGTCGGGGTTTTTTTTTTTTTTTTTTCTGCTGCAGATCGCAGCGGCGCCGTGGGGAGCCGTCGATCGGCGCAGGCCCAATCACGGAATCGGCCGATCGGGGCAGACAATCCGGGTCGAGGCTTCGCGCTGGACGTCGAGGATGGTCTGATTCTGGGTGAGGTCCGATCGAAGGGATTGGGAGCGACTGAATGGCACCGGCGTCGTTCGACTGGACCGGCTCTGGATCAGACGACGGAGGAAAGGACGGCTGGAGGTGGTCGATCTAGAGGCTGACGTCGTCGGCCAAGGCTGCTGGCATCGGTTTGGTTGACGCCGAATTGAGGTCCAATCTTGATGGGTAGATCGGAGGAGAAGACGCCGATCTGGACTCGCCATGGGTGTCCAGAGCAATTTTCTGGGTACCCTGAGAATTTTCCGTCTCTGCCGACAAATCTGTCGTCGGCAAAGTGCTTGGACTTTATTTTACCGACGAAATAGTCGTCGGGAAAAGAGTTTCTGGGGAAGGAGGCATTCTTTGCCGACAAAAAAGTGGCCGGCAGAAGAGAATTTCTGGGATTTTGCTTTCTTTGCCGGCAGAAGAGAAAAAAAAATATTAGGGTTTTGATTTTTTTTTTCAGAGACAAAACCTAGGGTTTTTTTCTGACTAAAGGCTCAGTTAGTAAAACTACGTGCTGATAACGTGTTGTAGGAATATCAGAATTTGTCTACTCATTTCATTGATAATCACATTTATATAGGGTGAGTATTACAACGGTAATAGGAAATACATTAATGACAATAATGACTACATAATTATCTATCGTCAGTTACATTGACGAAGGCACATAATACGTTTTTCCTTCAACATATATACAAATATAACTATATTTCATCATTAACAATTTATATAATTAATTACCTACCTCGATTTATTAACAAATATATTTACAAATTTATATAATTAACAAATATATAACAAATATATAATTAATTTATTAACAAATATATAAAAATTTATACAATTTATATAATTAATATTAACAAATATTATATAACAATTTATATAACAAATATATAAAAATGTATACATTAATTTATATAATTAACAAATATATAATTAATTTATTAACAAATATATAAAAATGTAAACAATTTATATAATTAATGTTAACAAATATTATATAACAATATATATAACAATTTAACAATTTAATTATACAATTAAAATAAATTAGAAAGAAAAAAAAAACGTAAACCTAGCTCGATCGGAGGAGGAGGGGAAGGAGGAGGAGGAGGAGCCCAGCCGGCCGATTTGAGCAAGGAGGAGGAGGAACGGTGGAGGCGCCGCCGATTTCAGGAGGAGGAGGTGCAGAGCGGCGGGAAAGGAGGAAAGCTACAGCCGATTTGAGGAAGGAGGAGGAGGAGAGAAAAAACTCGGCTAGGGTTCGGGATTTTCTGGTTTATAGCAGAAAGAATAGCCGACGATTAAAAAAGATTTCGTCGGCCATGCTATGAATAGCCGACGAATTCTTTTTTACCCGTCGGCTATTCTTTGAATGTCGTCGGCTATGCTATGAACATCGTCGGCTATACTTTGGAAGATCAACAGCCGTCCGATCTGAGCCATCCAACGGCGGACAATAAAAAGGCGTGGATCGCGAGAGTTTAGCCGACGACAAATAATTTTCGTCGGCTAAACTGAGAGAATAGCCGACGATGTCAAAGATTTCGTCGGCTATACTTTGGAAAATCAACAGTCGTCTGATCTGAGCCATCCAACGACAGACAATAAGTCAAACCTCTAAACGCTTAGAAATGGTAATTGGGCTACCTAAATGACGTTTTTTTGCCTGACCTTCAACAGATAATAGTTTCAAATCGATGAGACGCAACTAATCGTATAAAAATTTTCCTCAAAATATTTACCGAACGTCAGGCTACCCATAGGAAAACGAAAATAAAAAACAGTCTACCACAACATTCGGCACATAGATTTTATCGGAATCTTGTCATTTTTCAACCGTGGACGTATTTTATCATTTCGGTCATATCTTATTTCACAACATTTTTGCATTTGAAGAGTCTACGTATAGTAACTATTTGAAACTATACATTCACTTAAACACTTAGTAAAAAAGTTAAGGAACATTAGTGCATATGTTCTGATTTTGAATCTAAAAGTTTACAAAATCTATTCCAACCGTAAGATATCACCGTTAAGATTAAATACATGTATAGAAAAAAATCCAACTACATCTGACAACGTTAAAGGCTCAATCGGAACGGTCAACCGGGTCAGTCAAACCTCTAAACACTTAGAAATGGTAATTGGACAGTCTAAATGACGTCTTTTGGCCTGACCTTCAACAGATAATAGTTTCAAATCGATGAGACGCAACTAATCGTATAAAAATTTTCCTCAAAATATTTACCGAACGTCAGGCTACCCATAGGAAAACGAAAGTAAAAAACAGTCTACCGCAACATTCGGCACACAGATTTTATCGGAATCTTGTTATTTTTCAACCGTGGAAGTATTTAATCATTTCGGTCATATCTTATTTCACAACATTTTTGCATTTGAAGAGTCTACGTATAGTAACTATTTGAAACTATACATTCACTTAAACACTTGATAAACAAGTTAAGAAACATTAGTACATATGTTCTGATTTTGAATCTAAAAGTTTACAAAATCTATTCCAACTGCCAGATATCACCGTTAAGATTAAATACATGTATGGAAAAAAATTCAACTACATCTGATAACGTTAAAGGCTCGATCGGAACGGTCAACCGGGTCAGTCAAACCTCTAAACGCTTAGAAATGGTAATTGGACTGTCTAAATGACGTTTTTTTGCCTGACCTTCAACAGATAATAGTTTCAAATCGATGAGACGCAACTAATAGTCTAAAAATTTTCCTCAAAATATTTACCGAACGTCAGGCTACCCATAGGAAAACGAAAGTAAAAAACAGTCTACCGCAACATTCGGCACACCGATTTTATCGGAATCTGGTCATTTTTCTACCGTGGACGTATTTTTTCATTTCGGTCATATCTTATTTCACAACATTTTTGCATTTGAAGAGTCTCCGTATAGTAACTATTTGAAACTATACATTCACTTAAACACTTGGTAAACAAGTTAAGGAACATTAGTGCATATGTTCTGATTTTGAATCTAAAAGTTTACAAAATCTATTCCAACCGTCAGATATCACCGTTAAGATTAAATACATGTGTAGAAAAAAATCCAACTACATCTGACAAAGTTAAAGGCTCAATCGGAACGGTCAACCGGGTCAGTCAAAACTCTAAACGCTTAGAAATGGTAATTGGCCTGTCTAAATGACGTTTTTTTGCCTGACCATCAACAGATAATAGTTTCAAATCGATGAGACACAACGAATCGTATAAAAATTTTCCTCAAAATATTTACCGAACGTCAGGCTACCCATAGGAAAACGAAAGTAAAAAACAGTCTACCACAACATTCGACACACAGATTTTATCGGAATCTTGTCATTTTTCAACCGTGGACGTATTTTATCATTTCGGTCATATCTTATTTCACATCATTTTTGCATTTGAAGAGTCTAAGTATAGTAACTATTTGAAACTAAACATTCACCTAATCATTTGATAAACAAGTTAAGGAACATTAATGCATATGTTCTGATTTTGAATCTAAAAGTTTACCAAATCTATTCCAACTGTCAGATATCACCGTTAAGATTAAATACATGTATGGAAAAAAAATCAACTACATCAGACAACGTTAAAAGCTCGATCGGAACGGTCAACCGGGTGAGTCAAACCTCTAAAAGCTTAGAAATAGTAATTGGACTGTCTAAATGACGTTTTTTTGTCTGACCTTCAACAGATAATAGTTTCAAATCGATGAGACGCAACTAATCGTAAAAAAATTTTCCTCAAAATATTTACCGAACGTCAGGCTACCCATAGGAAAACGAAAGTAAAAAACAGTCTACCGCAACATTCGGCACACAGATTTTATCGGAATATGGTCATTTTTCTACCGTGGACGTATTTTATCATTTCGGTCATATCTTATTTCCCAACATTTTTGCATTTGAAGAGTCTACGTATAGTAACTATTTGAAACTATACATTCACTTAAACACTTGATAAAAAAGTTAAGGAACATTAGTGCATATGTTCTGATTTTGAATCTAAAAGTTTACAAAATCTATTCCAACCGTTAGATATCACCGTTAAGATTAAATACATGTGTAGAAAAAAATCCAACTACATCTGACAACGTTAAAGGCTCTATCGGAACGGTGAACCGGGTCAGTCAAACATTTAAACGCTTAGAAATGGTAATTGGACTGTCTAAATGACGTCTTTTGACCCGACCTTCAACAGATAATAGTTTCAAATCGATGAGACGCAACTAATCATATAAAAATTTTCCTAAAAATATTTACCGAACATCAGGCTACCCATAGGAAAACGAAAGTAAAAAACTGTCTACCGCAACATTCGGCACACAGATTTTATCGGAATCTTGTTATTTTTCAATCGTGGACGTATTTTATCATTTCGGTCATATCTTATTTCCCAACATTTTTGCATTTGAAGAGTCTACGTATAGTAACTATTTGAAACTATACATTCACTTAAACACTTGATAAAAAAGTTAAGGAACATTAGTGCATATGTTCTGATTTTGAATCTAAAAGTTTACAAAATCTATTCCAACCGTCAGATATCACCGTTAAGATTAAATACATGTATAGAAAAAAATTCAACTACATCTGACAACATTAAAGGCTCGATCGAACGGTCAACCGGGGCAGTCAAACCTCTAAACGCTTAGAAATGGTAATTGGACTGTCTAAATGACGTTTTTTGCCTGACCTTCAACATATAATAGTTTCAAATCGATGAGACGCAACTAATCGTATAAAAATTTTCCTCAAAATATTTACCGAACGTCAGGCTACCCATAGGAAAACGAAAGTAAAAAATAGTCTACCACAACATTCGGCACACAGATTTTATCGGAATCTGGTCATTTTTCTACCGTGGACGTATTTTATCATTTTGGTCATATCTTATTTCACAACATTTTTGCATTTGAAGAGTCTACGTATAGTAACTATTTGAAACTATACATTCACTTAAACACTTGGAAGACAAGTTAAGGAACATTAGTGCATATGTTCTGATTTTGAATCTAAAAGTATACTAAATCTATTCAAACCGTCAGATATCACCGTTAAGATTAAATACATGTGTAGATAAAAATCCAACTAATCTGACAACGTTAAAGGCTCAATCGGAACGGTCAACCGGGTCAGTCAAACCTCTAAACGCTTAGAAATGGTAATTATACTGTTTAAATGACGTTTTTTTGCCTGACCTTCAACAGATAATAGTTTCAAATCGATGAGACGCAACTAATCGTATAAAATTTTTTCTCAAAATATTCACCGAACGTCAGGCTACCCATAGGAAAACGAAAGTAAAAAACAGTCTACCGCAACATTCGACACACATATTTTATCGGAATTTTGTCATTTTTCAACCGTGCACGTATTTTATCATTTCGGTCATATCTTATTTCACAATATTTTTGCATTTGAAGAGTCTACGTATAGTAACTATTTGAAACTATACATTCACTTAAACACTTGGTAAACAAGTTACGGAACATTAGTGCATATGTTCTGATTTTGGATCTAAAAGTTTACAAAATCTATTCCAACCGTCAGATATCACCGTTAAGA
This sequence comes from Potentilla sterilis, assembly GCA_963682095.1. Lineage (NCBI taxonomy): Eukaryota > Viridiplantae > Streptophyta > Magnoliopsida > Rosales > Rosaceae > Potentilla > Potentilla sterilis. Next base: position 8,945,922 of record OY821764.1, read on the forward strand.
TTAAATACATGTATAGAAAAAAATCCAACTACATCTGACAACGTTAAAGGCTCTATCGGAACGGTCAACCGGGTGAGTCAAACCTTTAAACGCTTAGAAATGGTAATTGGACTGTCTAAATGACCTTTTTTTGCCTGACCTTCAACAGATAATAATTTCAAATCGATGAGACGCAACTAACCGTATAAAAATTTTCCTCAAAATAATTACCGAACGTCAGGCTACCCATAGGAAAACGAAAGTAAAAAACATTCTACTGCAACATTCGGCACACAGATTTTATCGGAATCTGGTAATTTTTCTACCGTGAACATATTTTCTCATTTCGGTCTTATCTTATTTCACAACATTTTTGCATTTGAAGAGTCTACGTATAGTAACTATTTGAAACTATACATTTACTTAAACACTTGGTAAACAAGTTAAGGAACATTAGTGCATATGTTCTGATTTTGAATCTAAAAGTTTACAAAATCTATTACAACCGTCAGATATCACCGTTAAGATTAAATACATGTGTAGATAAAAATCCAACTAATCTGAGAACGGGTCAGGCAAACCTCTAAACGCTTAAAAATTGTAATTGTACTGTCTAAATGACGTTTTTTGGCCTGACCTTCAACAGATAATAGTTTCAAATCGATGAGACGCAACTAATCGTATAAAAATTTTCCTAAAAATATTTACCGAACGTCAGGCTACCCGTAGGAAAACGAAAGTAAAAAACAGTCTACCGCAACATTCGGCACACAGATTTTATCGGAATCTTGTCATTTTTCAACCGTGCACGTATTTTATCATTTCGGTCATATCATATTTCACAATATTTTTGCATTTGAAGAGTCTACGTATAGTAACTATTTGAAACTATACATTCACTTAAATACTTGGTAAACAAGTTAAGGAACATTAGTGCATATGTTCTGATTTTGGATCGAAAAGTTTACAAAACCTATTCCAAACGTCAGATATCACCGTTAAGATTAAATACATGTATAGAAAAAAATCCAACTACATCTGACAACGTTAAAGGCTCAATCGGAACGGTCAACCGGGTCAGTCAAACCTCTAACCGCTTAGAAATGGTAATTCGACTTTCTAAATGACGTCTATTGACCTGACCTTCAACAGATAATAGTTTCAAATCGATGAGACGCAACTAATCATATAAAAATTTTCCTAAAAATATTTACCGAACGTCAGGCTACCCATAGGAAAACGAAAGTAAAAAACAGTCTACCGCAACATTCGGCACACAGATTTTATCGGAATCTTGTTATTTTTCAACTGTGGACTTATTTTATCATTTTGGTCATATCTTATTTCACAACATTTTTGCATTTGAAGAGTCTACGTATAGTAACTATTTAAAACTATACATTCACTTAAACACTTGATAAAAAAGTTAAGGAACATTAGTGCATATGTTCTGATTTTGAATCTAAAAGTTTACAAAATCTATTCCAACCGTCAGATATCACCGTTAAGATTAAATACATGTATGGAAAAAAATTCAACTACATCTGACAACGTTAAAGGCTCGATCGGAACGGTCAACCGGGGCAGTCAAACCTCTAAACGCTTAGAAATGGTAATTGGACTATTTAAATGACGTTTTTTGGCCTGACCTTCAACAGATAATAGTTTCAAATCGATGAGACGCAACCAATCGTATAAAAATTTTTCTCAAAATATTTACCGAACGTCAGGCTACCCATAGGAAAACGAAAGTAAAAAACAGTCTACCGCAACATTCGGCACACAGATTTTATCGGAATCTGGTCATTTTTCTACCGTGGACGTATTTTATCATTTCGGACATATCTTATATCATAACATTTTTGCATTTGAAGAGTCTACGTATAGTAACTATTTGAAACTATACATTCACTTAACACTTGGTAAACAAGTTAAGGAACATTTGTGCATATGTTCTGATTTTGAATCTAAAAGTTTACAAAATCTATTCTAACCGTTAGATATCACCGTTAAGATTAAATACATGTGTAGAAAAAAATCCAACTACATCTGACAACGTTAAAGGCTCTATCGGAACGGTGAACCGGGTCAGTCAAACATTTAAACGCTTAGAAATGGTAATTGGACTGTCTAAATGACGTTTTTTTGCCTGACCTTTAACAGATAATAATTTCAAATCGATGAGACGCAACTAATCGTATAAAAATTTTCCTCAAAATAATTACCGAACGTCAGGCTACCCATAGGAAAACGAAAGTAAAAAACATTCTACCGCAACATTCGGCACACAGATTTTATCGGAATCTGGTCATTTTTCTACCGTGAACATATTTTATCATTTCGGTGATATCTTATTTCACAACATTTTTGCAGTTGAAGAGTCTACGTATAGTAACTATTTGAAACTATACATTCACTTAAACACTTGGTAAACAAGTTTAGGAACATTAGTGCATATGTTCTGATTTTGAATCTAAAAGTTTACAAAATCTATTCCAACCGTCAGATATCACCGTTAAGATTAAATACATGTATAGAAAAAAATCCAACAACATCTGACAACGTTAAAGGCTCAATCGGAACGGTCAACCGGGTCAGTCAAACCTCTAAACGCTTAGAAATGGTAATTGGACTGTCTAAATGACGTTTTTTGGCCTGACCTTCAACCGATAATAGTTTCAAATCGATGAGACTCAACTAATCGTATAATAATTTTCTTCAAAATATTTACCGAACGTCAGGCTACCCATAGGAAAACGAAAGTAAAAAACAGTCTACCGCAACATTCGGCACACAGATTTTATAGGAATCTTGTCATTTTTCAACCGTGGATGTATTTTATCATTTCGGTCATATCTTATTTCACAACATTTTTACATTTGAAGAGTCTACGTATAGTAACTATTTGAAACTATACATTCACTTAAACACTTGATAAACAAGTTAAGGAACATTAGTGCATATGTTCTGATTTTGAATCTAAAAGTTTACAAAATCTATTCCAATTGTAAGATATCACCGTTAAGATTAAATACATGTGTAGAAAAAAATCCAACTACATCTGACAACGTTAAAGGCTCTATCGGAACGGTCAACCGGGTCAGTCAAACCTTTAAACGCATAGAAATGGTAATTGGACTGTCTAAATGACGTTTTTTTGGCCTGACCTTCAACCGATAATAGTTTCAAATCGATGAGACTCAACTAATCGTATAAAAATTTTCTTCAAAATATTTACCGAACGTCAGGCTACCCATAGGAAAACGAAAGTAAAAAACAGTCTACCGCAACATTCGACACACAGATTTTATCGGAATCTTGTCATTTTTCAACCGTGGATGTATTTTATCATTTCGGTCATATCTTATTTCACAACATTTTTGCATTTGAAGAGTCTACGTATAGTAACTATTTGAAACTATACATTCACTTAAACACTTGATAAACAAGTTAAGGAACATTAGTGCATATGTTCTGATTTTGAATCTAAAAGTTTACAAAATCTATTCCAACTGTCAGATATCACCGTTAAGATTAAATACATGTATGGAAAAAAATTCAACTACATCTGACAACGTTAAAGGCTCGATCGGAACGGTCAACCGGGTTAGTCAAACCTCTAAACGCTTAGAAATGGTAATTGGACTGTCTAAATGACGTTTTTTGGCCTGACCTTCAACAGATAATAGTTTCAAATCGATGAGACGCAACTAATCGTATAAAAATTTTCCTCAAAATATTTACCGAACGTCAGGCTACCCATAGGAAAACGAAAGAAAAAAACAATCTACCGCAACATTCGGCACACAGATTTTATTGGAATCTGGTCATTTTTCAACCGTGGACGTATTTCATTATTTCGGTCATATCTTATTTCACGACTTTTTTCTGTTTGAAGGATGAAACAATGGTTTATCGTTAGTGATAGAAAATGGAATATGGTCATGTTTTGTTTTTTTTTCTAAATCATAGCCGACGAGAGACTCGTACTCGTCGGCTAATCTTTTGTCATTTTCTGTCTAAAATAAAATATGTATTTTTTTAATATAGTTATAGTCGACGAAATAATGAATTTTTCGTTGGCTATTATGAGTACAGCCGACGAAATAATTCTTTTTTCGTCGGCTATTATGAGTATAGCCGACGAAATAATGCATTGTTCGTCGGCTATACCATGAAAAAGGTAAAAAAAAAATCAGTAGGTTTACGCCTCTCGTTTTCCTATTTCCTGTTCATATATAACCAAAATTGAACATCAAGAAAACAGAAACCCAGCAGTCAACATATTTCAAATTTTTTTTTTAAGGGGTTTGGAACCCAGCCTAGCTGGGAGGCTTATCCCCACGCCCGTTCATTAGAAATTAGTGGATTACAAATGAAAGGATGACATCATCTACATTACTTAATCCGTCGGATTGTAATCGAAATCATCGGATGAGTCTTCTTCGGTTTCTGAATTGCTCGATAGGGGTAATCTATGTCTTTCCTCACCACTAGAGTCCTCGTTAGTTTCTTCATTTGGATCAACATCAACAAGCAGTGGCTCTTCACGTCAAATTCGCACTGGCGTGTCTAGGCGAATAAAAGAGGAGTCAGGAATACCGTTTGAGTTGGGCTCTTGATACGCGGTGCCACCTTCCTCGTTCTCTTCAGCCACTCCAAGTGTAGACGCCCGGTAAATGTTGCGATGGTGGATAGTGTTGACTACTTTCCACGGGTCACCCTTGGCGAGATCATCAAGATAAAACACTTGTTTCACCCATGTGGCTAAGACGAACGGGTCATCCTCATACCATGATGTACTAGTGTTCACAGAAGTTATGCCGTATTGATCGGTTTTCATGCTTTGCGGCCGTCTGTCAAACCATCTACACTTGAAAAGGTGCACTTTCATGCCTTCCCCATAATGCAGTTCCACAACTGAATGGAGAACACCGTAATAGTCAACTCCATCATCCCCACCATGTGCCATAACCCCTGAATTTTGTGTTTTCAGTTTGACGTCTCTCTTTTCACATCGAAATAACACACCATTCACCTTGCACGTCGCATAAACTTTTGAATAGACCGGCCTCATCGCTAGAAGTCTGAGTTCGTGCGACCAATTTGGGTGATTATCATTTTTAATAAGGTCCATCTGCAACCATCAGAATCAACTATAAATATGAATAATTATACACAATAATATATAAATACGTATAGAATAATGTTAAAGTTACGTACCCAGCGGCCGAAATACTCTGCGAATGTCCGGTTGTGGTAATCGAGATCACCTCCTACTTGTTCACAGTTTAGATGCATGTTCTTCCAAAACTGAACTTCTAGACAGTTAATTAGTACCCACCAATGTGCAATGACTACCTCATAATCTTTCAACTTGTAGGAAACTGACATTTTTCCACCCAGTACAACATCGTCGGAGAGTATGGAAAGATTGAACTGTGAAGGTACATCTTCCGGTATGCTTTCCTGTAACGCTCCTAAATACAGCTTCATGTAGGTGACGCACTCATGCGCAATATATGCTTCAGCTATACATCCTTCAGGTGCGGATATGTTTTAGACAAAATCACCGTATTGTCCAAGTTGCCTATAAATCAAGTTTTTAAAGTGTTATGATAATACATTAATACTAAATCACATATATTGATGAGGAAATTAACATAAGGTGTAAAATACGTACCTTTCCATCAGATACATCCAAGTGAAGTGCACAGGACCGGTAAGCAACAACTGCCAAGGAAGATGGATCATGAGGTGCGGCATGATGTCGAAAAAATTTGAAGGAAATATCATCTCAAATTTACACATGATATGAACGATGTCTTGTTGCATTTCCCGGAAGTCAGATTTTCTCACTTCCCGTGTGCATACCTTCTGGAAAAATCTTGCCAACGCTACTAACGGCTCCACAACGTGACGGGGAAGGAACGGTCGAATGAAAACAGGGAAGAGACGTTGTAGCAGGATATGATTGTCATGACTTTTCAACCCGTAAAGATTGTTGAATTGTCTGTTCACACACTTGGCTATATTTCCAGCAAAGCCTGAAGGATACTTGGCCCGACTTATCCAATGGAAAATTTCTGGTTTATGCTCAGGCTTGACGGTGTAAGGAGCTTGAGGCATTTTTCTCTTCCCTTGTTTCAACCATAGTTGTTTTCTGATATTCATGTTTTGCAGATCAGTGCGAGCCTTAGGACCGTCTTTCGTCTTCCCCTCCAAGTTCAGCGTTGTGCCCACCACACTTTCAGAAACATTTTTTTCTATGTGCATAACGTCTAGGAAGTGACGGATCAGCAACTCACACCAGGATGGGAGTTCCCACAATATGCTCTTATGTGTCCAAAATTTGTACTCCTCAGGTCTTTCAGGTATTTCCGCTACAATATCGGGATGATTACTGAGGGGCCCAAAATCGTACTCATTAAGCACTGCTAAAATTTTTCTTCCCGTCCATCTTCTGGGAGGACCACCGTGTTCTTCGGTTCCATCAAATGCGGCGGACTCGTAACGCCAGTGGTGATCCGCCGGAAGGAACACACGATGACCCATTATGCATATCTTGTTGCAATGAGGGGTGCTCCCATAATCGCTGAGGTACTCTGGACAAGCCTTGTATCCCCTAACAACGCTGCCCGACAACATCCCATAAACAGGAAAATCACTGATGGTACCAATAACCATGACATGCATCTGGAACGTCTCGTCCTTGTACTTGTCAAAAGTGGGATGACCAACGTCCCACAATACCTTAAGCTCTTCAATCAATGGTCTCATATACACATCGAGACATTTTCCTGGGTAACCAGGCCCCGGAATCAACAACGTCAACATATTATATTCCTTCTTCATGCACATCCACGGAGGAAGGTTGTAAGGTACCAAAACCACCGGCCATATACTGTATGAAAGACTCATGGTGCCGAAAGGGTTGAACCCGTCGGTTGAGAGCCCGAGCCTGACGTTTCTGACATCCAAACGCAAAATGTGTCATGATATCTGCGTCTCCCGCGTCCCGCTCACCGTGCCATCTCATAGCTTTTGTGGTGGTTTCTGACATGTACAACCGCTCAAGCCTATCTCTCAACGGAAAATACCGAAGCACTTTCACAGGTTTCCTATTGCCTGCTCCCGTCAACTTATATCGGTCAGACTGACATATCGGACATGCGTCAAGACTAGCAAGGTCATTCCCTTCTGCATCTTTACCCCAGAAGAGAACTCAGTCAAATGCGCATGCATGGATCTTAATGTAGGAAAGCCCTAGATCTTTGAGGATACTTCGGACCTTACGGTGATTGGTAGGATTACGATGACCCTCCTCCAACAACGAAGAAGTGTACTGTAGATATTCATCCACTTGCCTGATAGTCGATTTTGTCTCGACTTTAATCCTCATTACCTCCATCACACTTTCAAGAACTGTCTTCTCAGAACTTGAAGACACAGGGGCCTGTTGCAATGCAATTAGTTTGTTGTACTTGTCAAAGGCAGCAGTGTTGACAACTTGTGGGAAGGGCTGCACCGGGTCATGCATATATTGTTCCCCACGTACACCGCTTTCAAAAGGAAACACGTCGTTGACGAATGCCATTGTTGGATCGTTGGATGTACTACTACTACCCGCCTAAAAAAACTGCCCATGATCATGCGATCCATCTAATGATGGCTCACCGTGATATATCCAACGTGTGTACTTCGGCCAAAACCCATTACTCTTTATGTGCTCCCATACTGTCCTAATCGGAAATCGACACATATCACTGCGACACCTACATTTATTGCACGGGCAAGAATGATATTCATTCCGGTTTGCATTTTCCTCGACGAACTGCAAAAAATTCACAACTCCTGTAGTGTATCGTCGGTCATGCCTTGGAAGCGAAATCCAACTCTTATCCGGATCCATATATAGCCTGAAAATAATATATATATATAACTTTAATTAATAAGAAATTAATTAATTAACACATACATATATATATATATATAAATTCTTAATAATTAATTACATTACAATATATATTATTATCAACATCAACTCATATATATATACCATTAACAACCATTATTTAAGTTAAGTACACTATCAACAACCATTAATTAACATATATATATATATATATATATATATAATTAAACTCCACACACACACACACACACACACACACACACATATATATATATATATATATATATATTATCTCCTAATTAAAATAACATCAAATTAAAACACATAATTAAACTCTAACTTAAAATCAACTCAACTACAACTCAAAATCAACATATATACATACATTCTAACACTAAAACAACAACAAAACAAAAAATCACTTACTAAATCAAAATCACTAAAACTCAAAATCAACTCAACTAAAACTCAAAATCAACATATATACACATATACGTACCTATATATAGCTCCACAATGTAAGAGAGGACGGATTTCAACAATACCCACAGATTTTTCACTCTTTCTCCCGTTTTTTTCGTTTTTTTTTTTAAATGAGCAGCTGCTGTCTAGATCTGAAAATATATAGACTTATAGCCGACGAAAATGTCAATTTCGTCGGCCAAAATTTCAAAAGTTTTCGTCGGCTAATGTTTCAGAGAAAGGCCGACGAAAATCTAAATCGTCGACTGAAATCTGAATATAGCCGACGATTTTTGTTTATACCAACGAAAAAAAGGATCGTCGGCTATTCCCAAACTATGACCGACGATTTTGTTCTTCTACCGACGAAAAGTAAAATCGTCGGTTATTCTGTGGAATTACCGACCAAATTTTTAGTCGTCGGCCGCTTTTTTTTTTTTCGTCGGGAAAACCCTTTTTTTTTGGTAGTGGCACAATCGGCAACATCATGAAATTTTTGGAATTTAAACTCTACATGCCGAAGCATATTTCTAATTTACAACAAAATTTCCAACAAAATATTTACAACACAATTTACATTAATATGAAATTCACAAAACGATAAACACATTAAACATATCAAGCTTTTATAATCCCCTGCAACGACGCCAAAAATTGATGAGTTGCCTAAGCACATCTTCAATAATAACCCTACAATCGTTAGTAGTATAGAAATAAGTAGGGATCGTTCTAGCCGGGGATTAAGGGTACCTGACATGTAAAAGGTTAGAAACACATATTCACAAATTTATACAAACGTTGAAACGTCACATAAGGGGGATGAAAAGAGGTTCGGCAGCAAGGCTTGAAAGACATGCGCATGCATGCCCTATAAACTAAAGACATGAAAATGCGCATGCATGCCCTATAAACGTCAAATGCGCATGCATGCCCTATAAACTAAAGACATGAAAATTAAATCCTAATTTACTATTTAAAAGTGATCATCATCTTTCACACAAAGCAACTAACACAAAGACTCTTTAACAAGTAAGACACGCATGCTTGAAAGTAAGGAACAAGTATCGACACATCCTAGACTTAATTCAATTTCGACTACAATTAGAGCGATTAGCCTTTTAACCAATTGTAAGACATCTAAAGTTTTAAGATCATGCTATTCGCCTTAGATCCTAAAGTTTATGCTAAATCGGTTTTACACGTTTCAACATTTAAGCACAAGAGTCTATATCGAAAATAAGCAAACAAGTAAGGTTGTTAGATCTAGGTAAGCAACACAATTTAAGGTTATTATTAAATTTAATCTTCTTATTAAACTTACAAGTTCTAAGGTTATTAGATCTAGGTAAGCAACACAATTTAAGAAAACTCAACTCGTATGACTTAATCATATTACTCTATCATATGAAACCTAGCACTTAGAATTACATGCTTTAAACAACACTAGTGATCGGTTTAAATGCCCTCACCTTAGTTCTAATCGATTTTAAGTCTAAAACATGCATCAAATACCTACTGTCCTAATTATCAAAGCATACAAAAATTACAAGTTAAAAACACAAAACTATATTACAAACATCAAACCGAGTTCATACATAGTTTCAATGAAAACCAAGAATCGAAATAAATCCAAACAAGTCACACAAACTAATTTAAATACAAGAGCCATAGATGAAGCGAATCACACTTTAGAAACCTTGAAGACTTCGGCAAGTATGTTTGAAGGATGTTCGGTAGGAAGTTAAGGTGATGGTACGGTATTTTAGGATGTGGTGGAATCGAGATGGCTATATATTTTTGTTTGGTGCTTGAGAGACTTGATAGAGCTTTGGCTAAGTGTTTGTGATTGAGATGAGACAAGTTTTTATGTATAGAGGATGTCTCTATATATAGGAGAAAAGATGCAAGGGATTCGGCAGGGAATTCCTTAAGTGAATCGGCAATGAATTACAAATCCTATTCGGTTTTGGTTTGTTGCAATCTTTGTTCTTCTAGGAATTCTTCTTGTCCGAATTTCTTCATGGATCACAGCCTTCATGGACTCCTTAATGGATTAGGAACACTTTCTTGATGGATCAAAGTCTAATGAATCGGCTGTGAGCTTCCCTAGCTCATCCAGGAAACTTTCTCCTAGAACCGGCAATGATGCTCCTATTCCTGGCCGAACTAGGGAACTTCTCTTCTCTTGATTCTTCACTTCAATTTGACATGTTCGACTCCCATATGGTCCATGTATCTCAACAACTATCATTCAATGAATTTAGAAACCACTTTGATGCCCAAATACAGAAAATATAGAAAACGGGAAGTAGGTTCATCTTCTCGGCAGGGCAGTGACCTTGCTGTCTTGTGACGGGCATAACTCTCTCTTCAGGAAATTTTTTGATACGATTCAAGTTCTGTAAAAACTAGACTCATAGAGATTTCCGTACATATATGACACACCTTCTAGTTCCTTGTGGTCCGTCCTGGAGAAATTCTGGAAGTTGATTAATTTAGGTTTCTAGGAAAATACTGGAAATACTGGATTTGCACCGATTTTGTGCTTTGTAATTTCCTGGCATCTTTTCTTTACTCCGATTGGTAAAACTCCTTCTATTTCTCAATCATTAACATGCCTCCTGCATATAAGAGAAAAAAAAAATCCATCAAAAGTATAGTCGAGGCTTTAACAAATCCATCGAAACATCTCTACAACTCTAAATCGGCTACTCAACATTTTTGTACGTTTTTATCTATACTTAGCACGATTACTTTGTAACTCTACCAAATACTCATGACTCAATATTATGACTCGATTCTAAGATAATAAGGGTTAAACATAGTATAAATGAAGGGTATAACACATTAAGAACGTAACATTTTATGCTTCTATCAGCAAGACACATGGCATCATTGTTCAAGTTTCCTAGACTCTACTCAATTCCAATTTTTAATTAGAGCCTCAACGGTCATCTAATCGTTACTAGACTGACTTCATAAGTATTTAGAATTCACTCAACGTCCAATCCTAAAATTATACTAGTCATATTTGAGAACACGCAACGTAGAAAACAAACATGAAAAGTAATTATGCACGAAAGTCTTAAATCGGAGACATGCTTCTAAGTATGGCGTCAACATCTTATTAACATGCAAGTTGTTATGAATTATGGTAACCACTTATTAAACAACCTCGAATAAAGTTTACTCAATGCTTAACTCGATCCTAGATTTGTTTATAGTGAATGAAATCGCAACCTACACAAGAGTCATGGTCGTGGCTTCATGTAAACCTTGATTTTTAGGCTCGAATTCATGAAACTAATCGAATAAAACCTAAAACTACATGTACACCCTATTATCTAATGTATGAATTCAAACATGTTATTGTTTGTAAAACTTGTTACATAAATTCCAATAGAAATCGAAAATCATGTTCATCATACTATACCAAACGAAATCCAAGTATTTATATAACAACTAATGTGACTAAACAGAAAATAATACAAGCCATAAGGAATGGATCACACTTTAGAAACCTTGAAGAGTTTCGGTTGGTGTGGTGGAGGAGGCACGGCAAAAGGCTAAGGTGAAGGTACAGTTTTATGAAAGGTAGTGGTGTTATCGGGTTGGCTTGTGTTTTTCTATCTAGAACTATGGAGAGCTTTTGACAGAGTTTCTGGCTAGTGTTTATGCTTGAGATGTGACAAGTTTTTGTGAAGAGAATCGGTGGCTATTTAGAGGAGAAGACTGTGCCAAAGTCGGCAGAAACTAGGAATTGCAAATCCTATTCCGATTTGGTTTTGACTTTCTTGCTGGCTACTCCTAGTTCTTCTTGACTTCTTTTCCGATTTCTTCATGGATCAGGGACTCTTTGGATTCCTTAATGGATCAGCAATATTTTGAGATGGATAAATGTCTAAGGAATCGATTGAAACCTACCCTAGTCGGGCCAGGAACTTCTTTTCCTAGAACCGGTAATAATGCTCCTTTTCCGGGCCGAACTAGGGGACTTCTCTTCTCTTGATTCTTCACTTCTTTTTGGCATGTCCGACTCCCATATGGTCCATGTAACTCAACAACTATCATTCGATGAATTTAGAAACCACTTTGGTGCACAAATGCAGAAAGTTGTAAAATTGGGCAGTAGGTTCCTCTTCTCGGCAGGGTAGTGACCTTGTTGTCTTGTGACGGACATAACTCTCTCCTCATAAACGCTTTTGATACGATTCCAAGTTCTATAGAAACTAAATTCATAGAGATTTCTATTCATATATGGCGCGCCATCTAGTTCCTCGTGAATCGTCATGCAGAATTTTTGAAAGTTAGATGATGTGCCCAGGAAATTACTGAAGTTACTAGATTTGCACTGATTTGAGCTTTGTAATTCCTGGCATCTTTTCTTTGTCCGATTGTTGTAATTCCTTCCCTTGCTCAATCATCAATATGTCTCCTATATATAAGAGAAGAAAAATTCATCAAAAGTAACTCTACCAAAATCTCATGACTCTATATTATGACTCGATTCTACAACATTAAGGGTTAAAGCAAAATATAAACGAGGGAAAAACATATTAAGAACGTCGCATTTTATGCTCATATCAACTACCCCACACTTATCTTTTGCTAGTCCCTTAGCAAAACTAAATTGAACTAAGACTCTAAACAAACTATTGCCCCTAATGATTTGTCTCAGACTCGTATGAATACATAGATTTCAAGTTGATGTATGAGAATGCTACGCACGAAAATTCCAAGTTTCATGAACATGGAATATCAATATGAACATATAAGAACAACACATACGCATGAAAACATGTAAAGCTAATCCGATCCTCCTCACTAGGCATACTCTTCCTTTCACTCAAGACATGGCTATTCACACATAAGTATATGCAAGAGAAAGATAAATGACACGAAATTAACTTGCATATTTCAAGAAACGAAAGCTCTTAATGAAAATTTTATTGAAAAAACCTCATGTAACAACTATGTGCACCAATGAACCAAAACTATATGCTTACTCTTGAGAAAGACTCCACAAATCAATTTTAACCATCTTAAAAATCATGAAAAGATCAATGAAAAGGGATGTAATGGGGCTTAGCTTAAGAGGTATTCGAAATTTAGATAAGGAGGTTAGAAAAGGTCACTAGGCCCTTTAGCAAAGCTTAATTCTCCTTATGTCTTCTCGCCGAGGGCCAAATTTCTTCTTGTTGGACCCTTCCTTCATTCTTAAATTCCCCAAAACAATGTGAAAATGAACAAATGTCGAAATTTTAATAATACTAGACCTTCATATGTATACAAACTCCAAATTCACAACACTTTTCAAGACTAGACTTAGCAATTTTTACTTTTGAAAACCGTGCCTATGTACTTTTCTTTTCTTTCGGACTTTGAAATTTTTCTTTTCTTATTTTCTGTCCATAACTTTCTTTTCTTTTTCTTCTTTTGCTAGGCACAACATCATATATTTTTTTCACATAATTTTCTAGCTAAGTCTACCCCACACTTGTTCTTCTTCATCACTTCACGCGAAAACTCCTTTAAAAATCAAGTTTTGCCAAAACTTGGAGACAAGGTAAAGGCACAACTATACTAAGCTCATGGAAAGTGTTTAAGGGTGATGAAAGAAAAGGATAATCATCGGCTCAAAGGGGTTTACTAAGGTATCCCACGACGGGCTCAAATAGGGCTCAAATAGGGCTCATGCTTTATTTGGCTATGGTGGTAAACCTAAGAAATCTTTTCAATCCTTTTCAAAATCAAGGTATTTTATGATAAAATCGTTTTGAAAATCATCAAGAGTAAGTTCTAGTATTCTAGAGTTCATTAAAAATCTATGGCACATAATCGTTGAATATGCAAAGAATAATGAGGTTTATACATTAAAGCGTGCTCGAAAACAATCATGAAGAAAGCAATTTGGCTCTAAAGCTCACAAGGTTATTATGGAAACAAACTAGCTAAAACATGCATGCTTTATTAATCAACAAGTCCTACATCCTCCTACCAATGCACATTATCCATGAAACTCACAATTTTTAAAGTATGCACAACTATCATCTATGTATGCAAAGAGGAGAAAAACATCATTGACTAGAAAATAAATCACACAATAAAATTTAAACACTCTATTTTTGTGGAACATTTTTCTGAAATTTTCTTTTCTAAACTAAGCACATAAAAACATAAAAGAAACATGGAAACCCACCCCACACTTAGAAAATTACATTGTCCTCAATGTAAGCATACAACTATAGCAAGTAATTCATAAGCATGTAATAAGCGACATGTTCCACCATATCATCACAAACTAATGAAAAAGAGAAGGGTTAGAGAATTCAAACGCTCGTCGATGGCTCCTTCGGTTTTCATAGTCGAATTGGGTTGCCTCCCAAGTAGCGCTTAAGTGTTTATAGTCCTTTAGCCTAGACTCATCATCGTGTGTTCATCCGTTAGTGAAATAGCTTAATTCGGTTGCGATGATAGCACAAAGGTGTGTTTGGAAATTTTCGTCCGTCGCGGTTCCTTGGTGCTCGCTATCGGCAGTAACGGCAGCGTCGGCAACTTGTGCAGGCGCTGCGGCAGGCTTCTCGGCAGTATCGGAAGTGTATGCAAGGTATGTACAGGGCTGCTCAGCAGCGCTGGTGTCATCAGGGTGCATGTGCGCAGACGCAGCATATGCAGTGTGCTCAGGCTGTGCAGTAGTATCGTGCATGGCTGCAGCTTGCGTCGTATCCCTGTCCGTATCGGATACGGTGGGTAACAGGATAGGCGTATCGGTCATGGTATCCGATACGGGATCTTGGCCCGGATACGTGTTTGCTGGGGTTTGGGATATGGCGGAAGTGTCGGATACGGTCGGCAGGATCTCGGCAGGACAGGGCTCGGCAGCGCGAGTGTCAGGCTGCAGGGGCATGGCATTTGGCTGGGCTGCGTTGGTGCGTGCATGTTGCGCTGTGGCAGAGGCTGACACTGCGGCCTATCAGCAGGGCCTTCGGCTGCGAGGGGCTGCGCATCGAATGTGGCTGCAGCCGATCCTTCGTTTCTTGCTGAATTTACAACGTATTGTTCCTCAATGTTGAGATTTGCGCAAGGCTCATGATCATGCTTGAGGCGGTGTCCGTTTACTTTGAATGCGTCCCACGAAACTTCACTTTGAATTTCGGTGGCTCCATGTGGAAAAACGGTTTTAACAACATAAGGTCCGAACCATCGAGATCGTAGCTTTCCCGGAAATAGTCTAAGTCGTGCGTTGAATAGGAGGACTTTTTGGCCAACTTCGAACTTCTTCCCTCGAATCATCTTATCATTGTAGGCCCGAGTCTTCTACTTATATATCCATGCGGCATCATAGGCTTCATTACGTATTTCTTCAAGTTCGTTGAGTTGAAGCTTCCTATGAAGGTCGGCCGAATCCAACTCCATGTTGAAGGCTTGACAGCCCACCATGCTTTGTGCTCTAGCTCCACGGGTAAGTGATATGCTTTTCCATAAGTTAGTCGAAAAGGAGACATACCTATTGACGTTTTATACGCGGTTCGATAGGCCCACAAGGCATCGTCAAGTCGATCACTCCAATCCTTCCTTGTTGGTCCAACCGTTTTCTCTAAAATTTGCTTGATCTCCTAGTTTCTCACTTCGGCCATGCCACTTGTTTGAGGATGATACGGTGTAGACACCTTGTGCGTTACTCCATACTTCTTCAACAAGGCTTCTATTGTGCGGTTACAAAAGTGGGAACCTCCATCACTTACCAAGACTCTTGGAACTCCAAAACGTGAAAAGATATTGGTCTTGAGGAATTCGGTAACCATTTTGGCATCGTTGGTGCGTGTAGCTTTGGCTTCTAACCACTTTGACACATAATTGATCGCTAACAAGATGTAGAGGAAACCTTTGCTTGATGGAAACGGCCACATGAAATCGATACCCCAAAGGTCGAAGATCTCTACCTCGATGATTGGCGTAAGCGGCATTTGGTCTCTTGGCCCTATGTTGCCGACCCTTTGACACCGGTCACATGTCATGCACGTTGTGTGTGCATCTTTGAAGAGCGTTGGCCAATAAAATCCACAATTTAGAACTTTCACTGCCGTCTTTTTTGGGCCAAAATGTCCTCCACATTCTTCATTATGACAAAAGGTAAGGATGGATTGATGCTCTTTTTCCGGAACACATCTTCGAATAACTTGATCGTTGCATTGATTCCACAGATAAGGCTCATCCCATAAGTAGTGCCGAACTTTCTTTTTGATCTTGTTCTTGAGGTGGCTAGACATACCCTTTGGGAAGTGCCAAATTGCAAGGTAATTGGCAATGTCGGCATACCAAGGCTCTTGTGTTGCTTCAAGCCGAAATAGTTGCTCATCCGGGAATGTCTCAAGTAGTTGTAGCTCGTCTTCTCCTTGTACAATTCGGCTCAAATGATCGGCTATAACGTTCTCACTTCTTTTCTTGTCTTTAATCTCTATGTCGAATTCTTGAAGTAAGAGAATCCATCAAATGAGTCTCGGCTTCGCATCCTTCTTTGTCATGAGATATCTCAAGGCGGCGTGATCACTATAAACAATTACTTGGAATTCAAAAGATATGACCGAAACTTTTCCAAAGTAAAAATGACTGTCAAGAGTTCTTTCTCAGTTGTGGAGTAGTTTAGTTGAGCATCGTTAAGAGTCCTCGAAGCATAGTAGATGACGTTAGGCTTCTTGTCTATCCTTTGACCAAGTACGGCTCCTAGGGCATAGTCACTTGCATCACACATTAACTCAAAAGGCTCCTCCCAATTTGGTGTAGCCAAGATAGGTGCCGAACACCAGGCATCCTTCAACCGGCAAAATGCTTTCTTGCAAGCTTCATTCCATTCAAACGGCACCTCCTTTTGCAACAAGTGATAGGAGCATAAAATTCGACGTTCTTAATATGTTATAACCTTCATTTATACTATGTTTAACCCTTATTATCTTAGAATCGAGTCATAATATCGAATCATGAGTATTTGGTAGAGGTACACAAAAATTGTGCTAAGTATAGATAAAAATGTACAAAAATGTTAAGTAGCCGATTTAGAGTGGTAGAGATGTTTCGATGGATTTGTTAAAGCCTTGACTATACTTTTGATGGATTTTTCTTCTCTTATATGCAGGAGACATATTAATGATTGAGCAATGGAAGGAGTTTTACCAATCGGAGCAAAAGAAGCTGCCAAGAATTGTTAAGCAAAATCGGATCCAGGAACTTCAGTATTTTCCTGGAAACCTAAATCAAATTCCAGAATTTTCCAGGACGGACCACAAGGAACTAGAAGGCGTTCCATATATGTATGAAAAGCTCTATGAGTCTAGTTTCTACAGAACTTGGAATCGCATCAAAATCGTTCCTGAGGAGAGAGTTATGCCCGTCACAAAACAACAAGGTCACTGCTCGGCCGATAAAAGGAACATACTGCCCATTTTTCCAGTTTTGTGAATTTGTGCATCAAAGTGGTTTCTAAATTCATCGAATGATAGTTGCTGAGCTACATGGACCATATGGGAGTCGAACATGTCAAATTGAAGTGAAGAATCAAGAGAAGAGAAGTTCCCTAGTTCGGCCAAGAATGGGAGAAGCACAAAGTTGCCGGTTCTTGAAGTAATGAGTTCCCGGTCCAGCTAGGGGAATTTTAGACGATCCTTGGGCCATGAATCCATCAAGAATTACTGCCGATCCAATAAGGAGATCATGCAGCCCTAATCCCATAAAGAAATCGACAAAGACAAATCCTAGAAGAACAAAGAATGCAACAAAACCAAAACCAACTAGGAGTTGGATTTCCTTGCCGATTTGAACAAGGAATTATGCCGATTCCTTGCAGCATTTTCCTCTATATATAGAGACATCCTCTATACAGAAAAACTTGTCACATCTCAAGCATAAACACTAGCTAGAAACTCTACCAACATATCTCCATAGTTCTAGACAGAAAAATACCTAGCCAACCCGATAACACCACCATCTTCCATAAATCCGTACCTTCACCTTAGCCTTCTGCCGAATCTCTTCACCACATTAACCGAAGGTCTTCAAGGTTTCTAAAGTGTGATCCTTTCCTTATGGCTTGTATTATTTTCTGTTTAGTCACATTAGTTATTATAAAAATACTTGGTTTTCGTTTGGTATTGTATGATGAACATGATTTTCAATTTCTATTGGATTTTATGTAACAAGTCTTACAAGCATTAACATGTATTAATTCGTGCATTAGATATAGGGTAGTAGCATGTTCATGTATTTTTAGGTTTTATTCGATTAGTTTCATGGATTCATGCATATAAATCAATGATTACATGAAGCCTCGGCCATGGCTCTTGTGTAGGTTGCGATTTCATCTACCATAATAACCTAGGATCGAGTTATGCGATTGTAAATTCGTTCTAAAGTTGTTTAAAAGGGGCAGGACCAATTCATAGAAACTTACATGCTAATAGGATGAGTGACGCCATACCTTGCACATGTTTCCGATTTAAAGACTTTCGTGCATAATTACTGCTCGTGTTTGTCTTCTACGATTGTGTTTTCAAATATGATTAGTATAATTTTAAGTTTCTACAATTGTTCTCTAAAATACTTTAGAAGTCTAGTAACGATTAGATGACCGATGTGCTCTAATTGGAAATTGGAATTGAGTAGAGTGTAGGAAACTTGAACAATGCTGCCGTGTGTCTTGCATGTTATTTTTGTGTATATTTGTGAGTCTTTTGTGCTATGCTTTGTGTGGAAAGATGTCGACCAACTTGTAAATAGTAATTTAGGTTTAATTTCGTGTTTTAGGAACATTAGGGCAGCTTGCTGCGGATCCCTTTTTCATCCCCCATTTGTGTATTTTATGTTTGTACAAATATGTGAATATGTATTTCTAACCTTTTTCATGTCAGGTACCCTTAATCCCGGCTAGAACGATCCCTACTTATTTCTATACTACTAACGATTGTAAGGTTATTATTGCATGCATGCCTTGGCACTCGTCAACAAGTTGCTCAACGGCTTTGCATCCTTGGAGAAGTCTTTGATAAATCGTCGATAAAATCCACATGGCGTAGAAAACTCCTCACGTCCCTCACATTCTTTGGCGAAGGCAAGTGTTGAATGAGCTCCACTTTGGCTTTGTCTACCTCAATGCCCTTTGCCGAAATTATGTGGCCAAGCACAATACCTTGCGTTACCATGAAATAGCACTTCTCCCAATTTAGCACAAAGTTGGTGTCTACACATCTCTCTAGTATCGCCTCCAAGTTCTCCAAACATGAGTCGAAGTCACGTCCGTATATGCTAAAATCATCCATGAAGACTTCGATTTTGTTTTCTATAAAGCCGGAGAAGATGTTGTACATGCATCATTGAAATGTGCGGGGTGCATTACATAGGCCGAACGACATCCTTCTATAAGCAAAGGTGTCGAATGGACATGTAAAAGTAGTTTTCTCTTGATCGTCCGGGTGTATCATGGTTGTAGCCGCTCTATCCATCAAGAAAACAATAAAATTTATGGCCAGCTAACCTCTCGAGCATTTGATCCATGAACGGCAAAGGCATGTGATCCTTCCTTGTTGTCGCATTGAGCTTCCTATAATCGATGCACATGCGATGGCCGATCACAAGTCTTTGAGGCACAAACTCGTTTTTCTCATTCTTCACAACCGTTACATCACTCTTCTTCGGCACTACTTGCACGGGTGAGACCCAACGACTATCCGAAATTGGATATATAACTCTACAATCGAGTAGCTTGATCACCTTGTCCTTGACTACCTTCATCATTGGAGGGTGCAATCGGTGTTGCCCCTCTCTTGTTGGTTTTGCACCTTCTTCAAGCAAAATGCGACGAACACACGTCGTAGGGCTTATTCCCTTAATATCCATCAAGGTCCATCCTATAGCGGTTTTATACTTCTTAAGCATACCTATCAAATCAAGTTCTTGCTTCTCACTAAGCTTTGAAGACACAATAACTGGCAAAGTATCTTCTTCTCCAAGATAAACATATTTCAAATGACTAGGGAGCTCTTTTAATTCTAACTTTGGGGCCTCTTCCACACTTAGGCAAAATTTGGTTGTGGCATTTGGAATTGACAAGAACGAATCCTTTCTTGTGAAAAATGGGGCAGCCTCTAACTCGGCTACAACTTGACTCATGCTCGGCTTAAGTTCTTCCTCTTGCTCGCACGTGATTCGCTCTCCCTTCTTTTCAAATCCGACCCCTTGCTCGATTGCTAGTTGCTATGCATCGAGCGAGGTCGACATGACTTGCTCGACCTCCTCAATTACTTCAATAGCTCGGCATTCCTCTTCCTTGACAACCGGATACTTCATGGCATCAAACACATTGAACTTAATCACATCGCCATCAAACTCTATTGTCAAATTGCCCTCGGCCACATTGATTTTGGTGTGTGTCATCCTCATGAATGGCCTGCCTAATAGCAATTGAGTGCTATTAACCGGCGAGTCCTCCATCTCTACAACATACAAATAGGCCGGAAATATTAGGTGGTTCACTTGCACAAGCACGTCCTCAACATAGCCTTCCGGATACTTGCTTGATCGATCTGCGAGTTGAATGATGACATTGTCCTTCTTGAGGGGCCCTATACTCAATGTTTGATACGCATTGAGAGGCATGACATAGATCGACGCTCCCAAATCCAACATGACATCGTCGAACCTAGTATTGCCGATTACACATGGCACATTGAAGCTCCCCGAATCTTTCATCTTTGGTGACAACTTTCTTTGAATAACGGCCGACACCGTCTCACTCATAGTCACCACACGAGACTCCCTTGTATGTCTCCTTGTCGTGCAAAGCTCTCTGAAGAACTTTGCATACTTATGCACTTGCCTTATACACTCCAACAACGGGATGTTTACTTCCACTTTCCGAAAAAATGTCCAACACTTCCTCGTCGGATTTGTTCTTCTTGGACTTGGCAAAACGTGAAGGAAAGGGTATGCAAGTGTTTGGCATGCCTCCCTTGGGTGCTTGGATCGGCATACTTTCCTTCAATGAAGTCGCGGGATCATTCTCCAAATCATTTTTCCTCAATCTCTCTCTCTCTCTCGGCTGCAGCCTTTTTCTTGGCAGCACTAAGCTGTGCAGCATCGGCAGCAGCCTCGACAGCTTTGTGTGCAGGGACATCAGCAGGCTACAGGCCAGCCTCGGCAGCATCGGTAGGCTGCTCGGCGGCTTCTTCTTCTTCCAAAATTCTGCCGAAAGTCACCTTCTTTGGAATTCTTGCTCGAGGTTCTTCCAACACTCTTCCACTACGTGTTGTGATGACCTTGGCATGCTCACGCCCCAGATTTTTAATCACTTCTCTGATAGCTTATCAACCTTGTTCTCTAATGCCGAACTCGATGAAGTCTCATTTACTTTGTGTTTCAAGGCATTGTCTCGCGACATGCCAAATTGTTGACTATTCAATGCTCAGATTTCCAACAAGTTCTTGACTGGTGTAGGATCAAGCTCAAGAAAAGAACCTTGAGTAGCTAAATCTAAGAACTCCCTCTCCATGAGATGCAAACCCTCATAAAAGTATTGAAGAATTAACCCCTCTCTAATGCCATGAGACGGACACGAAGCAACGAGGGTTTTATACCTCTTGTAATAATCAAAGAATATCTCATCTCCTCCTTGCCTAATGCTCGTGATTTGTTTCCTCGGATCCATGATACGCGAGGCCGAAGAATACTTGAGCAAGGACTCATTCACCATCGTCTCCCACGAAGTGATACGACCGGTTGGTACCTCAAACAACCACTCCTTTGCTTGATCTTCCAATGAGAATGGAAAAGCCTTCATTTTGAAGTGTTGAATGTCTGCACTTGTTGGACACATGCTCTCGGTGGTAAAGTTAAACCATTGAAGATGCTTGTTCGGATCCTCACCCGTATGTCCATGATACGGTTTTAATTGGTGGAGAAATCCACTGTTTAACTCAAAGTCACCACTCTTGTCGGCGGCACAAGGAGGGAAAATGATGTTTGCGGGTGTGGCTCCTCCTCTGGTGCTATGCCCATTTTGAGCACGAATTGAAGTCATGATTGGTGGCGCAGGAAAGTTGAAAACGAAATTCTCTTCAATATTAGGCTTGGCAAGAATCTCAAATTCGGGTCCCACAATATCAAGATCACACGATGAAGTAACTAGAGAGGCCGGACTAGGGCTAGAAGGTGGTGATGGTGATGATGCCGAGCTTGAAGTTTTGGACGGGGGTAATGGCGTTGCTATGGCGATGGTGAGCTCTTTGTTGATTCATTGCAAGCATCCGCAGTTGTCTCTTGTCCAAAGATTAGACTCAGACATACACTATTCTGAATTTTTTTTAACACGAAGCAAGTTAGAATCATTAAAGACAAATAGAAAGCAAGATTATGCAAGGCAATTATAAGCCACGACATTGGCAATTTTAAACAAATTTCAAGCAATTTTACACTATAAACAATCGGCAAAGAAGAGATATACACGGCACAAAGAGTAAAACACACGAAATTTTTATGGTGATGTCGATAATTTCTAAGTCTAATTGCTTTTAAATTTGTTCTAACTCTCAAGGTACGTGGAGTAGAGGAGATAACAGTGCAATGAGCTAAAACAACTCAAGGTAGTATCATTCTTATTCCAAAATACCTCGAAAGTTTGAATCTGACGAGTCGCCGAAGCGGCACTTCAATAATAACCCTACAATCGTTAGTAGTATAGAAATAAGTAGGGATCGTTCTAGCCGAGAATTAAGGGTACCTGATGTGTAAAAGGTTAGAAACACATATTCACAATTATACACAAACAATGAAACAAAATCATGGGGAATTTAGATGAGGTTCGGCAACAAGTTTCCCTAAATAACTAGACACGAAATTAAAACCTAAAACTATTATTTACACATGATCATCTTCTCCACAAAAACACAAAACACAAATTCACTTACACATGTATGACACAAATTCTAATTAGAGCCCTCAGCGGTTCATCTAATCGTTAAGACTTATTAATTATTTAGAACTAACTCAGCGTATAATTCTAAACATAGCATTAATCAGTTTAAAGACAATCAGCGTAGAAATTAAACATGAAGAACACATAAGCACAATAAGCCGAATTATAGACATGCAACAAGTATGGCGTCACCTCACCTTGCTTTAACATGTAAATTTCCATGTTTATAACAGCCCTATTAAACAATCTAAATCACAACAACTCAGCGTATGATGCAATCCATATTATTCTGGTGGATGAAATCGGCACCTAAGGAGAAGCCACAAACTCAGCCCTTAAGCACACGATTTGTGATGCTCGAACTCATGGAAATTAATCGAATAAATACCAAGAACACATGCGAAAACCTACTGCCCTTAACCATTAAATTACGCAATCAACATATATAAGTTTGTACAAAATAACATAGAAACCCTGATTAAAATTCGAAAATTATAGTATAAAGCACAAAACCGAAAGTTATAATCCAACAATTCATACAATATGAAATCATAATATATACAGAATATTAAAGAAGCCATGAGTTACACGAATCACACTTTAAAAGAACCTTGAAGAAACTTCGGCAAGAGTTGATTCGATGATGAAGAGGTTGCGGTTTGGAAAGGTGATGGAGGTTCGGCTTCAATATTTTCTGTATAGGAATTGTGGAGGCACTTTGGTAGAGTTTCGGTAATGTATTTGTGAGAGGAAGAGATCCTTTTTCTGTCCAAGAGCTCGGCTATATATAGAGAAATACTAGGGCAATAGCCGGCCACAATGGTGAATCCATATAGGATTAGGTTTTGATCATGTGCAATGCATGCTTGTCTTGGCCGGCAATCCTCCTCTTCTCTTGGATAAATCCTGAGCGCTTTTCTTTGATATAGCATTATGGACATATCCAAAGTCTTTTAGTACATCATAGAAACCGGTTCAAATTGTAAAAATTCCAAAGGAAAGCTTTCCTAATGCAACCGGGAAAGCTTTAGTTTCTCGGTAGATTTGACCTTGGTTCAATAAATCCGGCATAACTATAACTCCCTCCTCATTCCTCCGATTGATGTGATTCCAAGTCCTGGAGAAACTAGACTCATAGGGCTTTCCATCCATATAAGGCAAGTCCTCTGGTTCCAAGTGATGCATCGTACAGAAGTCCTGTAAGTCAGAATACAGTCCTAGGAAAATCTTGTTAGTCCCTGGATCGTTTTGCTCAAACTGCCAAGTTGCAGCCATCTTTTGGGTGACATTCCGAACTCCAATTGATCTAAATGTTTGTCACAATACACTTCAGCTTGCCAGTTATATGCCTGCCAAATTTCATCAAATTTGGAAAAGAATAAGTCAGTCAAACACAGGCCTCAAAATCACGAAAACAACATATTTTGCACTTTTTCCCCAGATTTCTATACTTAGTCGTTTTTCTGACAATTAAGCGCATTTTCTCCAAAACTCTACCAAAGCGACACTAAACTATATTATGACTCTATCTTATTCTAAATAGACTTAACAAAGCACAAATAAGGGATAATAACACATTAATATCGTTGCACATTGTGCTCCTATCAGAATCCACAAAACATTTTTTTTAAACATCAAAGCTCACTCATGCCGAATCTACCTCAAGTTTGGAAGCGCGATGGAAGTGCGGCCTAGGTTACATCGTCTAGACACAAAGTTCCGTGTTTTCAGAAAGCTAGTGCGTGTCACCCGAAAGTAGCTCAAGGCAAGACTCATTTGTTGATAACCACGGAGGACAAGTCCCCTATCGCCCCTCAAAAGAGAGAACAGTCTGTGGGCCTCTGAGATCTAATTTGACAAACCTTTGAGACTAAGTCGGGACATCACACATTAATAGGCGAACATTTTGCCCCTTACTCAGTTAAGAACCGCGTGTTGATAGTTTCTACAAGTGTCAATAAAAGCCGCCCTCAACCTCATGATGACAGGACCCGCCCCGGATTTCACCCTAAAATCCGGATAAGGCCCTGTGGGGACCACCTTAAGACTCTATCGATAAACCAATAGAGTCAATCTTAGGATGGACAACCCTAAAACCTGCAACAACCCAAAAACACTTCTAAATCAAGTTCCAACCTCACACCTGGAGCCACATGCTCCCCAAACCACAACAACCGCCACAAGTAAACACAAAATCAAACTCAAATTAATACTCAATTGACTCACAAGTAATCAGAGCAATCTAAAGCAATGGACTAGAAATACAAATGAAATAGAACAAGAATATAGGGATAAGGGATCACCTAGCGGAAGCGACAATGAACATAGCTATGCCTCGACTCCGAGTACTCATGACCGACATGTCCCACATGCCGACATGTCCTCAAAAGATATATTTATATATTTAACCGACATGTCCCACATGCCGAAAAATAATATCGAAAAAGATATATATAACAACGACATGTCTCACATGTCGTTAAATCACAAATTATGAAATCATAAAATCCCTGGAAATCTCATCTCCGGTCTTTTAATTATAAATATATTCAAAATGATCAAATATGATTTATCAAATCATACTATTTCTAGAAATCTCATTTCCGAGTAAAATCACGTACTATTAAAATAATAGTAAGTATACAGCCCAAATTCATATTTTTCTTTAAATAGTAAATGAACAAATATCATAATCAAATACTTTTGATAATTCACAACCAGCTCAAAAAATTATTTAATTATAATAAACTTCCTTTCAATAAAATGTTTATGCATTTATTTATTTAAAATAAAATTCACTCACAGTACAGCCGAACTTGCCGCTATTCCGAGCTCTCGTCACGTCGAGTAACCTCTCGACCTGTAACAGAGACGTAACTATAAATATTCCAGGACTCGGAATTGATTTATAAACGTTAAATCTACGGACGTCCTCACTCGCCTGAAACATCCTAATTTTTCCTTTTCACTTATCGGTATAGGAATTACGCCTCAATACCGAACAATATACGTCCGAAATAACTCAGGCCACCCACCCCGTGTCCAACTAATTCTTTTACTAGTTATTTCGTCGTAAAACCCTTTTAAAACAGTTTTTACCTTTTTGCGGAAAGTCCACAGTAAAATTATAGGGTAAAACAGTAATAGTCAAAGTCAAACAGTAAATGGTCAAAGTCTAATTACTATTTATCATTTACTTTTACTGTTTACTCTTTTATTGTTTTACTGTTTACTTTTCACCTTTTACGGTTTTATTCTAACCTTTTACTATTTCACTATTCACCAATCTATCCTCCGCCGCCGGGGCTAAAATCCTCGCCAAATCAAATCCAATTCATCCTAACACGACCTCCACCACCTCAGGACCTCGTCCCCGTCACCTCCGCCGCCAAAAGCCCACGTAGCCGCCGCATACGGCGGCCCAACTGCCCAACCTCCAATTTTCACAAAACCAAATAAATTCAACATCAAAATAAACCTAATCGACTCTACATTTCGTTCTGAAATTGAATTCAACCTCTAAATTCACCAAAAACACCAAAATCACAACCCTCCAATTCGAACCCGAAAACCCTAGAAATTCGAATTTGAATTTCTACTTACCAGGGTTGATTCGAGTTAATTCCTTCCATGGAGTTGTCGTGCAGGACTGGGTCTACCTTCTCCCCCCCCGGATTCGGGCCGATCAGTGCCCGGAGGAGGAAGCACCGGTTCGACTGTGTCGAACTTCCTCGCTCTTCTCACGGCGTAAAGGTGGCGTTTCACGCTGTGCCGGTGCCACAGACGAGTAGAAGAGGAGGTGGCGGTTCGATTGGGACCGGTGGGGCTCCGAACGGCTGCCGGACGGCGGAGAACTGAGGGCGGCGGTCCATGTCGGTGGAGCTCGGGCTGGGTCGGGGAGAGAGAAGGAGAAAAAGAAAGGAAAAAGAAAGAAAAAAGAAAAAGAAATGAAGATTTCCCCTTTCTGGAAATTTTTTCCTCCCGGCTATTTATAGTCGCCCAAAATCGGAAAGTTACGTATTTTACATCGTAACTTTTTCATGCGAACTCCAAATTAAACTTGCCATGTCTCCACGAACTCGTTTTAAAGTCCTCAATCCCACCGTGAAATAAAATTCTCGGTCGGGTCAACTTAATAAAAATTCGACATTTAGAATTTCTGAATCGTAAAAACGATTTCCGGAACGTAAAAATAAAAGATAACACTGTCACAAGGTAATTCGAGGTTCGGGTCGTATCAATTCTCCCCTCCTTATAAAAATTTCGTCCTGAAAATTTACGTACCTGCCTAAAAGAAGGATGAGCACTGACATCCCACTACTTCTCCAGTTTCTCAGTTAGTTCCCTTTACCTCATAATTTACCTCAAACAATTTAGTACTCATAATCAAGACTTTCAACTAACTGCTCCTTGACATTCAAATCTTTCTTCGAGTTGATAGGTTGAGTTTCCAAGATATGCGGAGGATCGACAATTACTCATGGAGTATAGACACATGAAAAAACATCATGTTTCTTAGATAACTTCGAAGGTAGCGCTAACCGATAAGCTACCGGACCAATCCGCTCCGTAATCCCATGAAGGCCGATATATCTTGACACTCAGGATCTTACCTCTATTATCAGCGTAACTCTCTCAAGGAGAGTGGCTCATCTCACTTACCCCTGGACTGCATCTTACAAAACTCAATATATTCTCTATGATATGAACAAATCTCTTTGTCCATTCACCAATCCAGATGTACAAGATAATGCTAAATCTCATCGAGTCTCCAAAGTTGTGTGCAACTCCTTCCAGAACCGTATATACATCACGATTCTCGATCAGATTTCATGGGCTTAGGCATCACAGAGTCTAACAATCTCTATCACCCACATATCATTATGCCTACTTTGGGTGCGGAATACGCCATATATACAAATCAAAATAACAATATTTAATCCCACACTGACACCGACAAATAGCGCTGAAAAATTTGGGGTTCTACCTCTCAACTTTTACCTGTTGTCACATCAATCAATAACGTCACATCACTCGAACTGGAGAAATACACATGTGAGCTATTCAATGCTTTATCTCTCATATGGTCTCAGGACGAGTCCTCAATTTGTGCTCCTCGCACTATAATAATCAGGACTAGTTTCAAATGAAACTGACTTAACAAAGTCCACTCTCGCCCATGGATAAAACAATTCCCATAACTCACATACCACAAAAGAGTAGAACCCGAATCATCGTCAAATGTGACAACTAATAGAGGCTTCCAACTAGATATATCAGCTATCCCTAATAACCCGATCTGATATGACATCAAGGAATTCTTCGGATGTCAAAATCAATTTTCATAACCGACGACTAATACCAAAATTGTTAATTAATCCACCATTATCAAAAACAACATTGCAACGAAAATCGAATTTCAGGATATGATCTTAAACTCGAGAGAAAATATCTCAAATATCAAAAGACTCGTCGAATTCACAAAATAAACCTCACCATTTGAAATTGCTCGAGCCAACACATATTCAGTATCCTCTACTAACTCGCATCAAAGAAAAGATATCCTCGAGAAATAACATTCTCAAAACCTCAATTAAACTATAGAGGTTCCAATCAATATCTCGTCCCACGAGAACTGACATGAGGATAAACTCAAATCAATGATTTATTCAACGAAAACACCAACACGCATTACATAAATAATGACTTCTCAAGTCATCTCTGGATCAGTAAGTGGTCCCACCACAGTACGATCCCAAAAGAAATTCTCCTACTAATAAAACGTCGTTCAACTAATAAGAATACGCACTACTCACGTCACAACATTCCATACACAAGCCTTGACTCGAAACATTACCTGAGTCAACAAGGAAACCCCTTTTTCCGTAAGGCTATACTATAAATGACAAATAAAACACCTCAAACAAAACACCTGCCATTGCCCTGCAAAACCATCACAAAATAATTACTCATGACTCGCCTTACCGTTCTCGAGATTCACTTTACTTAATGAAGTCACTTGATTTATTAGCGTCCTCTGATTGAGTCACACCATTCAATTCTTATCCCATACTGCATCCCATGACTTATATATCGCTAACCCCCATGGCGACGAAATCTCTACATCTACAATCACCACAATCTGGGATGCAACCATCCAAATGCCTTTTACACTTGTCGAATTAAGAACAAAGCTGATATCTTTACTTGATAAGTGTTCTGTGACTAACTAAATAGTCAACGTCAATATTCGCCATCAGCTAGATAAATGTTCGAAAATAAAAAGATATCGCTACGACGGTAGCAGATAGAATTCCGACTTAACTTTGAAAAATGACTAAAATAGCTCTGGAGTTCGATAAATACTTCTTAGAAGTCACCGTTAGATTTCAATCCAACTACCACAGATAAGCATGTGACTTCACGGATCTTGAATCGGGATTACGGATCAAAAGTTATGATCCGCCGAAATTTCGAACAAATCCTCGAGGAAGAAACTCAATGGAACGAAAGAAGTAGGCGATCAAATATAAATATTTATACAATGACCAATCAAAGAAAGCCACTTATCAAATTCTGGTGCAAATACCAGAACCTTCTTATCCGAATTACCGAGCTAACCATAAAATGGTCAAATAGATCCCCGATCTAGATATTTCAATATTCACCAGCTGCCTACACGATAAAGCCATGTGGCCAGACTTAACCACACTTTACCGTAACTCGGTAATGCCATAGTCACAATGACTATATCACAATGTAACCATAGGCACCCAACTTCGATTTCGTACTAATCTCCTAATGTAATGACCACATCTTCAAATCTCTTTCCCCTCCAATACCAGGTATATTCGAGGCAAAAATCTCCAATATGAGTCGCTATTTCAATTTCTAATTCTTCCTTTATCCAATCTCCCGACCAAGGTCGCTAAGAATTAGAATTACATATAGTTCCCACAATCTCTATATAGCTCTCCATTCCCTCCGTCATAACCGATATGCCCAATCTTAAAAATAAGACGGTTATGAGATTCACAGGAACTACACCTGTACACTGCCACTTAAACGTCCACGAACTCACTTTCTCCACATATGCCAAATCCATTGGTCAATCCACAAAATATAGTTTAACAGAGGCTCGAAATATATATATTTATATATTTAACCGACATGTCCCACATGCCGAAAAATAATATCGAAAAAGATATATATAACAGCGACATGTCTCACATGTCGTTAAATCACAAATTATGAAATCATAAAATCCCCAGAAATCTCATCTCCGGTCTTTTAATTATAAATATATTCAAAATGAACAAATATGATTTATCAAATCATACTATTTCCAGAAATCTCATTTTCGAGTAAAATCACGTACTATAAAAATAATAGTAAGTATATACCCCAAATTCATATTTTCCTTTAAATAGTAAATGAACAAATATCATAATCAAATACTTTCGATAATTCACAACCAGCTCAAGAAATTATTTAATTATAATAAACTTCCTTTCAATAAAATATTTATGCATGCATTTATTTAAAATAAAATCCACTCACAGTACAGCCGAGCTTGCCGCTATTCCGAGCTCTCGTCACGTAGAGTAACCTCTCGACCTGTAACAGAGACGTAATTATAAATATTCCAGAACTCGGAATTGATTTATAAACGTTAAATCTACGGACGTCCTCACTCGCCCGAAAGATCCTAATTTTTCCTTTTCACTTATCGGTATAGGAATTACGCCTCAATACCGAACAATCTACGTCCGAAATAACTCAGGCCACCCACCCCGTGTCCGACTAATTATTTTACTAGTTATTTCATCGTAAAACCCTTTTAAAACAGTTTTACCTTTTTACGGAAAGTCCACAGTAAAATTATAGGGTAAAACAGTAATAGTCAAAGTCAAACAGTAAATGGACAAAGTCTAATTACTATTTATCATTTACTTTTACAGTTTACTCTTTACTTTTGTTGTTTTACTGTTTACTTTTCACCTTTTTCCGGTTTACTTTCACCTTTTACTATTTCACTATTCACCCATCTCTCCTCCGCCGCCGCTGGGGCTAAAAAACACGCCAAATCAAATACAATTCATTCTAACACGACCTCCACCACCTCAGGACCTCGTCCCCGTCACCTCTGCCGCCAAACACCGACGCAGTCGCAGCATACGGCGGCAGATACGGTAGCCCAACTGCCCAACCTCCAATTTTCACAAAACCAAACAAATTCAACATCAAAATACACCTAATCGACTCTACACTTCGTTCTGAACTTGAATTCAACCTCTAAATTCACCAAAAATACCAAAATCACAACCCTCCAATTCGAACCCGAAAACCCTAGAAATTCGAATTCGAATTTCTACTTACCAGGGTTGATTCGAGTTAATTCCTTCCATGGAGTTGTCATGCAGGACGGGGTCTATCTTCCCCCCCCCCCCCCCCCCCCCCCCCGGATTCGGGCCGATCGGTGGCCGGAGGAGGAAGCACCGGTTCGACTGTGTCGAACCTTCTCGCGCTTCGCACGGCGAAACGGTAGCGTTTCACGCCGTGCCGCTGCCACAGACGAGTAGAAGAGGAGGAGGCGGTTCGATCAGGACCGGTGGGGCTCCGAACGGCGGCTGGACGGTGGAGAACCGAGGGCGGCGGTCCATGTCGGTGGAGCTCGGGCTGGGTCGGGGAGAGAGAAAGAGAAAAAGAAAGAAAAAAAAAAAGAAAAAGAAATGAGGAATACCCCTTTCGGAAAATGTTTTCCTCCCGGCTATTTATTGTCGCCCAAAATCGAAAAGCTACGTATTTTACATTGTAACTTTTTCATGCAAACTCCAAATTAAACTTGCCATGTGTCCACAAACTCGTTTTAAAGTCCTCAATCTCACCGTGAAATAAAATTCTCGGTCGGGTCAACTTAATAAAAAGACAACCTTTAGAATTTTTGAATCCTAAAAACGATTCGTGGAACGTAAAAATGAAAGATAAACACAGTCACGAGGTAATTCGAGGTTCGGGTCGTATCACATGAGACCTCGATAGGTAACATGAAGGGTTAAGGCTAATATTAACAAAAGTGACCTTGCCAATTCCTCTTCCCCTCGAAACTCAAAACAAATCCAACACAATTAATCATCTAAGCTTTGATAGGAGCACAAAGTGTGACGATATTAATGCGTATATATCCCATTTTAGTTTTGTTTTCCCTTTTTTTTGTGTTTTTGAGTCGTTGAGTCATTTTGAGAGTCTTGTAGACTGTTTGGTGTGAAATAGAAAGAAAATGCAGAATTCATGAAGAATCATAATTGGATAAGGTATATTGAGATGGATTTGGGTCTAGACCCATGCGCTTGAGCTTAAAGAGAAAGTGCATTAATCTGAAAATATTTTTTTAATTCTCTTTATATTCTCTAAAATAATTCTAATTTTCTCCTTCTTGTTTGTAGGGAAATATGAAGACTTAATGTGCATTATGAATTTTGACTAAGCAATGAAGGCGAGACATAAATGAATTGAAGGAGCCTCATAAGTATTACATTTCAGTTTTGAAATTTAAATGAGCAGCGCATTATGTGAAATGAAGGCCATAAGTGATACCATTATGAGAAATTTGAGCTGTGCAATCTCATCCGTCCAAATAGTGAAGGGCATGATCGACAAAAGTCAACATTTTCTCCTCTATAAATAGGAAATGTCCACAACAGAATTGAGCACCTCTTCTCTCACACTTTCACAAGTCAAAGCTCTGCCAAAATAACTCCACAAAAATCCTATACAGAAAGTAGAACAGCCGTACCATTCCCCTACATCAAAATCGCACCATCTTCCCTTTGCCGAATCCATCTTTGTTGAAGTCTTGCAAGGTTCTTCAAAAGTGTAATTCGAACATCTCTTATGGCTTTATATTTTCTGTATAAATTTAATACTTTGTCTATGAAGATTGAATGGATTGATGTATGTCGTTTTGGTTTTATAAATTATACTTTGGATTTCTGAAATTCTGTTATGTGTTTTGGTTTTCTATTTGTTTAATTTCTGACCATAACATGTTTCGATTTTAATCAGGGTTTATAATATAGTATAAATCGCATGTGTTCTTAATTATATTTTGGTTTATTTTCTGAATTCGTATGCACCACAAGTTTAATGCATGAGGGCAGCCTTGATCATGGCTGAACCTTGTGTGTTTGCTTCATATGCTTAATAATATATGAGATGAATTATGTGCGAAGTTGATTCATCTTGTATGTGTTCAAAGAGCTAGAGTAATTCTGAAAATATACATGTTCATAGGGTGAGGTGATGCCATACTTGTCACTTGTTTCCAATTCGACTCATTGTGTTTATGTGTTTCTTGGTTTAATTTCTATGCGAAGTGTCTTTAAACTAATTAACACTATGTTTAGGATTATGCGCGAAGCTAGTTCTGAATAATTAAAGAGTTTTACTAATTAGATGAACCGCAAAGGGCTCTAATTAAATTGTAACTAAAACTAATCTTGAGTACTTGCCGATTTGCTATGTTATTACCTTGCGCGAAATTGTTATGTGTTATGTGAGTTTTATGTGTAGTGTTATGTGTAAAAGATGATGATCATATGTATATATTAATTTAGGTTTTAATTTTCGTAAATTTCAGTAGGTTATTTGATCAAAATCCGAACCCCCCATATAAATATGTGATGCTTTATGTGATTAAATGCCCTTGATTTCCCCGGATAGAACGATCCCTACTTGTCAATACTACAATCGACACAAGAAGGGTATTATGTGAATGAAGTTGTTTTGCAGGTACAATGTGCTTGTATAATAATTCCATCAATTTTTGGCGCCGTTGCCGGGAAAATTAAAATTGTTTAATTTCATGAAGTGTTACTTTGTAACATTGTATATTTGTATAAATTTCAGATTGTATAATTTTTAGTTTCAGTTTTGTATAATTTTTAGAATTTTTGGAATTGTTTAAATAGTTTTTCATTTTAGTTTTATATTGTTGCCGAATTAATGTTATACCATGTGATATATGTTTGTAACACTTAGTTAAATTGCTAGGAAGTTTAGAGGTTTATTTGTTTTTGATTTATTTTGGTTTCGAGGGGAAGATGAATAGGTAAGGTCACTTTTGTCAATATTTTCCTTAACCCTTCATGTCATCTTTCAAGGTTTCATATGGTTGAGGGCAGCTTTTATTTGACACTTGTGGTAATGTCAACACTATTGTTCCTAGCTGAGTAAGGGGCATAAATGTTCGCCTATTAGTTCGTTCGTTTCTATTATGGATGTCAAGGTTTGTTTAACTAGATCTCAAGGCCCACAGACTGCTATCTCTTCTCGGTGAAGGGGGCGATTGGGAGTTTACTCTCCGTGGTTACCAACAATGAGTCTTGCCTTGCTCCATATTAGAACTTTCATTCTACCCTTCTGAAACCACGGAACTATGTGTCTAGACGATAACACCTAGGCTGCAATTCCACCGAGATTCGAAACCTATAATAGATTGAGCATGAGTAAGTCTTGAGGCTTGAATTTAAACGTTGAAAGCTTTAACTTTTAAGGTCTATCGGATAAAAGCATGATACTACCTTGGGCTGTTTCAGCCCATTGCACTGTTATCTCCTCTGCTCCACGTATCTTAAATTTTAAAGTTGTGTGAATAAAAGCAATTAGACTCTAAGAGTTCAACATATTTGATGTGTTATATGTTTTCGGATACTTTGAAAAATCTAAACCGAATTCCTTGCAAAACTACATGTAAATTTTCGTGAAACCTTGTGTAAATTTCATGTGAAAATTTTGTGTAACATACTTGAAGTAATTTTGTAGTGTTGTATAATATTCGTGTAAAAGTTGCTAAAAAAAAATTGTTTTAAGTCTAACCATACTTGCTAACTCTAAATCTAACTTTCTAACTTTTATATTTTTCTTGTATGTATGTCTCCTGTAACATGTTGTAACTACCCTCAATTTTTGTTGAGCCTTTGTCTTTGTTTATCTAACATACTTGTAGAGTTTGATTGTCAGTTGCAGATCATAAGGAAGTGGTGAAGAATTACATTATTAGCAGTTGATTGAAACTCTCAATAAGTTGGGAAGGACGACTTGTGTTACAAGAAGAGACTCCATACTCTAAACTTGTGTTCATGATTTGCAATAAAATTCTACTTAATAAATTGTTAAATATTGGTAAACTAACTTTTACTGACTTTTGCTAATTTTCTAACTCTATACTAACTCATTCTTTGAATTCTACAGAAGATCTTATGACTGAAGGAACTCAGTTTATCAAGGACCTTGTGTCCTCAAATGTGCCTGTTGGGTTCCCACTTCTACTCTCACTATTGTTCTCTCTGATGACGTTATGTGGATTAAGAGTGAAGTGACCGGCAACAAGTTTAGATGAAAATCGATTAAAGCCTCATATGAGAAATTGGAGAAGCGACTTTTGGTGGATGTACACCTCCAAGAGGCGCCAGTTACGAGCGAGTGAACATATGAAGAGTTTAGGCTAAAGGACTATAAACAACTAAGCACTGCATGGGAGGCAACCCATTTCAACCGTAGCTGTGGAGGAGCCATCAACGAGAGTTCACATTTTCTAAATCCCTACACTCTTATGGTTGAATTGTATGTGTGAAACGTGTGGAATTATTATATGCTTAGAAATTACAAAATGATTTTTGGGTTTACTTTGAGGACAGTATAATTTTCTAAGTGTGGGGTAGGGGTACATGTTTCCATGTCTATTTGCTTTTGTTTGTTTCGAGTCATAAAAGAAAATAAAATAAAAAATAGGAAAATGCAGAAAATTTAAAAATTTTGTAGCTTTTGTTTTTGATCGAGTCTTAGGATGCCCCTAACGTCTAGGATGAACATGTCTTTGGATTAATAGCTGAACGTTTGCACAATCGAAATTGAACTTATCTCTATTATGTGGTTAATCGATTGTGAAATTTGTATGAAGATTTGAGATTGGATTGTAACTTCGTTCTTTAAGCATGTAAGGATTAAGTCTAATTCATTTGACCCTAAGTGAGCTGTTAAACTAAAATACTTTCTTTTCAAGTGCTTAATTGTTAGATTTAGAATTTCTTGGCTTTATTTGTAAAACCTCATCATTGTTTGAAAATCCAATGATCATGTGCCATAGCTTTTAATGGACTAGAGAATACTAGAACTCGACTTTTGTGACTGTCAAAACTTGTATGCCATAATATGCCCTGATCCTGGATGGGATAGAAGGATCTTCTTAGGGTCACCACCATAGCCAAACAAGCCATGTGTCCCCAATTGTGCCCATCATGGGACTCCTTAGAATGAACCATTTTGAGCCTATGTTGAAAACCTTTGTTTCATCACCCTCACTACCCTACCTTGAGCTTAGTACAGGATATCTCTAAATTTGTCCTATGGATTTAGTAGAGCATGTTACATTGTGTAGGGGTGACGATGGAAGACAAGTGTGGGTGGAAAAAAAACTAAAATAGATTGCCGAAAGAAAAAAAAAATTGAAAAACGAAAAAGAAAGAAAGAAAGAAAAGAGGCAAAGGAGAAAAAAATTGAAAAGAAAATTCTTGGGAAATTGTTGAAGTTTGGATTTGGAGTTTCATATATGTTGAAGGCCCAAAGTTGAAAATCAGGCCTTTGTCCATTTCCATATTGGTTATAGTGAAGATTGGGTCCAAAACAATAATAATTGGCCCATAAAAATGGTGAAATAAGAAGGTTCATATATGCTCTACTACGTCTTTATGACATCTTTGTGATTCCTTACCTTTTTTTCATGAACCCCTAACCTAGCCCCATTACAATCGGTTTCAAAGTCCTTACTTGATCCTTGAGATGGGCAGCCTTTGGTTAGTGGAGTCAGTTACAAAGTCGAGCTTATGGTTTAGGTCCATTTGTGCACTTAGTCATTTCTTGATGTTTTTTTTTTAAAAAAAAATTATTCACAAAATGCTTTTATTGATGAAATATGCAAGTTATTTGTTGCCTTACACTTTGTTCTCTTGCATATACTTGAGTGTGAAGCTTTTAAACATAGCCATTTCTGAGTGAAAAATTGAGAGTATGCCTTGTGAGATTGGATGAGACTTGTTCGAAACATGCTATCATTCATTGTATAATCTTAAGTTCTCCATATCTTACTTAGTCATATGAGTGTCACACTTTTATTAACCATGAAATTATCTTGTGATTTTAATTTAGTGTTTGACATGAAAGCCATGAGTTTGAAGTCTCTGAGACAACAGTTAGGGGCAATAGAGTTATTTACTTGCTTTTTGTTGAGTCTTTGTTTAGTTTTGTATTTTTGTTTTGCCAAGGGACTAACAAAAGCTAAGTGTGGGGTATTTGATAGGAGCGCAAAGTGTGACGATATTAATGAGTATATATCCCATTTTAGTCTTGTTTTTCCCTTTGTTTTGTGTTTTTGAGTCATTGAGTCATTTTGAGAGTCTTGTAGAGTGTTTGGTGTGAAATAGAAAGAAAATGCAGAATTCATGAAGAATCCTAATTGGACAAGGTATGTTGAGATGGATTTGGGTCTAGACCCATGGGCTTAGCTTAAAAAGAAAGTGCATTAATCTGAAAATATTTTTTTAATTCACTTTATATTCTCTAAAATAATTCTGATTTTCTCCTTCTTGTTTGTAGGGAAATATGAAGACTTAATGTGCATTATGAATTTTGACTAAGCAATGAAGACTGAAATAAAAGAGAGACATAAATGAATTGAAGGAGCCTCATAAGTGTTACATTTCAGTTTTGAAATTTAAATGAGCAGCCCATTATGTGAAATGAAGACCATAAGTGACACCATTATGAGAAATTTGAGCTGTGCAATCTCATCCGTCCAAATGGTGAAGGGCATGATCGACAAAAGTCAACATTTGCTCCTCTATAAATAGGAAATGTCCACAACAGAATTGAGCATCTCTTCTCTCATACTTTCACAAGCCAAAGCTCTGTCAAAATAACTCCACAAAAATCCCATACAGAAAGTAGAACAACCGTACCATTCCCCTACATCAAAATCGCACCATCTTCCCTTTGCAAAATCCATCTTTGTTGAAGTCTTGCAAGGTTTTTTAAAAGTGTAATTCGAACATCTCTTATGGCTTTATATTTTCTGTATAAATTTAATACTTTGTCTATGAAGATTGAATGAATTGATGTATGTCGTTTTGGTTTTATAAATTATACTTTGGATTTCTGAAATTCTGTTATGTGTTTTGGTTTTCTATTTGTTTAATTTCTGACCATAACATGTTTCGATTTTAATCAGGGTTTATAATATAGTATAAATCACATGTGTTCTTGATTATGTTTTGGTTTATTTTCTGAATCCGTATGCACCACAAGTTTAATGCATGAGGGCAGCCTTGATCATGGCTGAACCTTGTGTGTTTGCTTCATATGCCGAATAATATATGAGATGAATTATGTGCGAAGTTGATTCATCTTGTATGTGTTCAAAAGGCTAGAATAATTCTGAAAATATACATGTTCATAGGGTGAGGTGATGCCATACTTGTCACTTGTTTCCAATTTGACTCATTGTGTTTATGTGTTTCTTGGTTTAATTTCTACGCGAAGTGTCTTTAAACTAATTAACACTATGTTTAGGATTATGCGCGAAGCTAGTTCTGAATAATTAAAGAGTTTTACTAATTAGATGAACCGCAAAGGGCTCTAATTAAATTGTAACTAAAACTAATCTTGAGTACTTGCCGATTTGCTATGTTATTACCTTGCGCAAAATTGTTATGTGTTATGTGAGTTTTATGTGTAGTGTTATGTGTAAAAGATGATGATCATATGTATATATTAATTTAGGTTTTAATTTTCGTAAATTTCAGTAGGTTATTAGATCAAAATCCGAACCCCCCATATAAATATGTGATGCTTTATGTGATTAAATGCCCTTGATTTCCCCGGATAGAACGATCCCTATTTGTCAATACTACAATCGACACAAGAAGGGTATTATGTGAATGAAGTTGTTTTGCAGGTACAATGTGCTTGTGTAATAATTCCATCAAGCTTCCTAGCAATTTAACTAAGTTATTATACACAAACATTCGGCATACATCAAATAACTTTAGAAATTGAAACTCTACATGCCGAATCATATTTCTACTTTACAACTGAAATTTCCAACAAAAAAATTTACAACACCACTTTACATCAATACGAAAATTTACAAAAAAAAAATACTTTAAACGTATCAAGCTTTTATAATCCCGGGCAATGGCGCCAAAAATTGACGAGTTGCCTAAGCACATCTTCAATAATAACCCTACAAGAAATGTTAGTAGTATATGATAAGTAGGGATCGTTCTATCCGGGGATTAAGGGTACCTGACTTGAAAAAGGTTAGAAACACATACTCACATATTTACATAGCATAAAACGAAATATGGGGGGTTGAAGGTGAATCGGCAGCAAGGCTGCCCTATAGTCCTAAGACATGAATTTAAAACCTAAATTATTATTTACAAGTTTGGTCGACATATTTCCACACAAAGCATAGTACAAAAGAGTCACAAGAACACACAAAAATAACATGCAAGACACATGGCAACATTGTTCAAGTTTCCTAGACTCTACTCAATTCTAATTTTTAATTAGAGCCTCAACATTCATCTAATAGTTACTAGACTTCATAAATATTTAAAATTCACTCAACGTCCAATCCTAAAATTATACTAGTCATATTTGAGAACACGCAACGTAGAAAACAAACATGAAAAGTAATTATGCACGAAAGTCTTAAATCGGAGACAGGCTTCTAAGTATGGCGTCAACATCTTATTAACATGCAAGTTGTTATGAATTATGGTAACCACTTATTAAACAACCTCGAATAAAGTTTACTCAACGCTTAACTCGATCCTAGATTTGTTTATGGTGAATGAAATCACAACCTACACAAGAGCCATGGCCGTGGCTTCATGTAAACCTTGATTTTTATGCACGAATTCATGAAACTAATCAAATAAAACCTAAAAATACATGAACACCCTATTATCTAATGCACGAATTCAAACATGTTATTGTTTGTAAAACTTGTTACATAAATTCCAATAGAAATCGAAAATCATGTTCATCATACAATACCAAACGAAATCCAAGTATTTTTATAACAACTAATGTGACTAAACAGAAAATAATACAAGCCATAAGAAATGGATCACACTTTAGAAACCTTGAAGAGCTTCGGTTGGTGTGGTGGAGGATGCACGGCAGAAGGCTAAGGTGAAGGTACGGTTTTATGAAAGGTAGTGGTGTTATCAGGTTGGCTTGTGTTTTTCTATCTAGAACTATGGAGAGCTTTTGATAGAGTTTCTGGCTCGTGTTTATGCTTGAGATGTCAAGTTTTTGTGAAGAGAATCGGTGGCTATTTATAGGAGAAGACTGTGCCAAAGTCGGCAGAAAATAGGAAATGCAAATCCTATTCCGATTTGGTTTTGACTTTCTTGCCGGCTACTCCTTGTTCTTCTTGACTTCTTTTCCGATTTCTTCATGGATCAGGGACTTTTTGGACTCTTTAATGGATTAGCAATATTCTGAGGTGGATAAATATCTAAGGAATCGGTTGCAAGCTTCCTTAGTCGGGCCAGGAACTTCTTTTCCTAGAACCGGCAATAATGCTCCTTTTCCTATCCGAACTAGGGGACTTCTCTTCTCTTGATTCTTCACTTCTTTTTGGTATGTCCGACTCCCATATGGTCCATATTACTCAACAACTATTATTCGATGAATTTAGAAATCACTTTAGAGCACAAATGCAGAAAGTTGTAAAATTGGGCAGTAGGTTCCTCTTCTCGGCAGGGCAGTGACCTTACTGTCTTGTGACGGGCATAACTTTCTTCTCAGAATGGTTTTTGATGCTATTCCAAGTTTGGTAGAAACTAGACTCATAGAGCTTTCTGTGCATATATGGAACACCTTCTAGTTTCTCGTGAATCGTCCTGCAGAATATTTGGAAGTTGGATGGTATGCCCAGGAAATTACTGAAGTTACTGGATTTGCACCGATTTGAGCTTTGTAATTCCTGGCATCTTTTCTTTGTCCGATTATTATAATTCCTTCCCTTGCTCAATCATCATTATGTCTCCTGTATATAAGAGAAGAAAAATTCATCAAAAAATATAGGCGAGGCTTTACAGATCCAACGAAACATCACATAAACTCCTAAATCGGCTACTTGACAATTTTATACATTTTTCCTATACTTAGCACGATTTCTTTGTAACTCTACCAAAATCTCATGACTATATTATGACTCGATTTTACAATATTAAGAGTTAAAGCAAAATATAAACGAGGGTAAAACATATTAAGAACGTCACATTTTATGCTTTTATCAGTCCCTCTTGTCTTTGTGTAGGGAAAGAATAGACCCAAGTCAAAGGTTCCTTTTAGGTATCGAAATATGTTCTTAATATCATTCCAATGATGTTGTGTTGGCGCTGAACTAAATCTAGCTAACAAGTTCACTGAGAATGCAGTATCTGGTCGAGTACATTGAGTTAGGTACAATAATGCGCCTATTGCAATTAAGTAGGGAATTTCATCTCCCAATAGCTCTTCGTCATCTTCCTTTGGGGGAAATGGATCTTTCTTTATATTCAGACTTCGACCGATCATGGGAGTGCTAACATAATGCGCTTTGTCCATGTTAAATCGCCTGAGCATCTTTTGGACATACGCAGACTGGTGGATAAGTATTCCACAAGCTCGGTCTTCTAGTTCAAGAACTAGATAAAACCGAGTTTTCCCAAGATCTTTCATCTCAAACTCGGATTTCAGGTAGCTCGCGGTTTCTTCTATTTCATGAAGAGTACCTATTATGTTCATATCATCGACATATACAGCTACGATTGCAAATCCGGAACTTGTTTTGTTTATGAATACGCAGAGGCATAGTTCATTATTCTTATATCCCTTCTCAATCAAGTAGTCACTTAGACGGGTATACCACATCCGCCCGGATTTTTTCAATCCGTAAAGTGAGCGTTTCAATCTGATTGCAAACGCACTTCGTGGTTTAGAGTCACTTGACTTGGGCAATGGAAGGCCATCAGACACTTTCATATATATCTCTGAATCAAGATCCCCATAGAGATATGTTGTAACCACATCCATGAGCTGCATTTCCAATCCTTCGGAAACTACCAAGCTAACTAAGTAGCGGAAAGTTATAACGTCCATTACGGGAGAGTATATCTCCTCATATTCAACTCCAGGGCGTTGTGAGAAACCTTGCGCCACAAGGCGAGCCTTGTTCCTTAGGACTTCATTCTTCTCATTACGCTTTCTGACAAAAACCCATTTATGTCCTACATGCTTTACACTTGGTGGGGTTAGCACTACCGGACCAAATACCTGTCTCTTTGCCAGAGAATCTAGTTATGCCTGGATTGCTTCTTTCCATTGAGGCCAATCTGCTCTTTGTTGACATTCTGCAATAGAGTGTGGTTCGATATCATCGTGCTCTATGATTTCTTGAGCAATAGTGTATGCAAATACATCATCAATGTACATGAAAGATCTTTCCATCAACTCGAATGCATCCACATAATCCATTGAGATTTCTTTGTTCTCTAGAATCATTTCAAACATCGGAGCATCCTCCAGTATTGATTCATGGACATAATGATAAGAGCATAATATACGACATTCTTAATGTGTTTTATCCCCATTTATGCAATTGTTTAACCCTTACTGTTGTTATATAGAGTCATCGAGTCGAGTTTTGAGTCTTTTGGCAGAATTATGGTGAAAAGAGCCTAACTATCGAAATAATGCATGATTTGTGAAGAGTTTGATTCAAACTAGGATTCCTTATTCTACTAGGAATCCTAATCGGTTTAGGAGTCTACATGTCTCGACGTTTCTCAAAACGTCGAAGGTTTTAAGAGTTTCAATCAAAGTAGGACTCCTTGTTGAACCAGGAAATCCTGACAGAATCAGGAATCTATCAAAACATAAATTGTGCTACTTTTTATCTTCTCTTATTAATACAATTACTTCTCTTATTTTCAGGAATTAACAAATGGAATTTGGAATGGAA
Organism: Potentilla sterilis; assembly: GCA_963682095.1. Lineage (NCBI taxonomy): Eukaryota > Viridiplantae > Streptophyta > Magnoliopsida > Rosales > Rosaceae > Potentilla > Potentilla sterilis. The sequence continues at coordinate 8,989,314 of OY821764.1, forward strand.
AAGCAACAAGAAATTATCTTTGCCGAATTCATTTAAGGAAAAAACTTACAATGCAACTAGGAAGAGAAGAAAGCATGTCGAGCACATGCAAGAGAAGAGGAGTGCACGGCATGGAAGAAGAATCCAAATTATCCAAAGGAAGATACATGCCGAAATAAAAGAATAAACCCTGAATGAATTGTCACAACCCAAAAATTGGGAAAACACTCATATTTCAATATTAGACATAAAAGTCTAAAAACTGAAATATGAAAGAAAAAAAAAATATAAATTGAAATAGAACAGTGATAGGCTACAAATCTGAGGAGAAAACTTATTTATTAACAACACACCTATTTACAAAATGAATTACCATCTATAATGGCAATCCACATCTTATTTCAAACAAAGCTGAAAATGCACATAACGGAAAGTAAAACTATAAACACGTTTTTGTCTTCACCTTCACTTCTAGCCTTCAAGATCTTGACCTGCAAAATTTCTAAAGGGATGAGCATAAACAGCCCAGTAGGGAGCAAAAGTCTCACAAAACAATGCATATCAACAATTCCAAATGTATTCTACAACTAGTTAATTCATGAAGTAAAATCTAAAGAGCCTACATGTCCCATACCGTGTATTTTACCACAAGGGTGATTCTAAACATTTTACGACATGAATTAACTCTCAACCCATTATTCCTATCCCCCTTTTGCTAGTCGTCTTGTCCATTCCCCTGTCGCCAGCCCCGAATTACCCTTTTTCCTACACTAATTGCGCATTATTTTGGGCATACATGGTGGCGTGGTACCTGCCGAGGTTATGGCCTCAACTACGCAAAAGTTTTAACCCAAACTTCTCTACCCAAGGTACTTTGTACATAAAGCTAATATAGCATATCTATACCTTTAAATATATAACATATACATAATAATCTCAGCAAAATAATAACCATTAAACAATCTATCAAACAACAAGCATAGAGGTTTCCCGTTGTTTCCCCCTACCTTTGCCGATTCCCTCTTTAAAATTCAGCTCCTAGTAAAAGAATAAAATTAAAGAGTTAACATCCTATATCTAAAGCATTACACTGATAAAAAGTGCAGAATAAAAGCATAACATTGCCTTAGTACCACAAGAAAATTCAGTTTTTGCACAACTCAAACCAGAAAATCAGTCTTTTGACCTTAGTACTTCTACCCTGAAATTTATATTTTTTGGTAAGGAATCTCACATCAATTCCTTCTAAACATTTGTAACAGACAAAAAAATTAAATTCTCAAACTTGGAATGACTCAAAAACGAGTTTCCAAACAAAAGTTATGAATTTTCAAAGTTTGACATTAGTCCAGGATTTTCTGACGAGAATTCTGCCCAGAAAACTGTTTGACCAGAATTGATATAGCTAGATTTAGTAAAACAAGATGGTGTCTTCATAACATTTAAAATAGACACTCTAAAGAAACTACCAGAACTGGAATCACCCGAAAAGGATTTTTACACAATTAGTTATGTATTTTCAAAGTAGCAGTACAGAAACAAGGGTGTGCAAAACAGTATGATTTCTGGAAATTGAACACAGCAACCAACTAACATGATTTCTGGAAATTCAATCTTCAGCATGATATGTGGAACTAACTTGATTTAGTTTCCAGCAACCAACTAACAAATCAAATAAAACACAAGATATAGGATTTAATAGTATGTAATGAAAACTCTAACATATAACAAAGAAAAAACTATTTAGGAAAGCTGAACAATCCTGTAACCTTTCTGACCCAGCAGTACAAAACATAAAAACTGTACCGAACTGTGCATGATCTGAAATCAGTGTCTTCTAATGAAATACAGAAGACAAACTAAGGAAAATCTGAGAGTTGGAAATTCAGAAAAACAAGTTTTTTACAGTTAGTTATGATTTTTCAAAGTTCTGCTTCTGTTTCAAAAAAAAACTGCACTAAGAACTAGTTTTGCAAGTTTTTCTGTATTACTACACCATTTCGAAATCTGAAAAAAAACTTATATCGATAGAAACTAAAAACTTCAATGTTTCAAACACAGTAAACCATACAAAGTAATGAGTTACAATACTTGAACTAAGTACTTCAAATAACACCTTTTTGTTGATTTAGAAAACTAACATACAAAATTCTTTTGTAAGATTTGGTTGCCTTAAAACAAATAAGTACAAGATAGACACTAAACAAAGTTTGAATGTCTTTGTAACCAAGTAGTAATTTCAAACAATACCTTAAAGACACCATGACAATGAATCACATCAACGCAAATCAAAACAGAAATTATAACAAGAGGACCAACCTCTAAATCTCTCTTCTTATAGCACCCCTTCTGCTTCTTAACTTTCTAACTTTATACTAGGAAAAGACTCACCAAATTATATCTAGCATGCTTCTAATCTCAGCTATTTATAGTGATCATCTAAGCAAGTAAACATCCAATTTCTGATAAGCATGAAGAGAACAATTTGGATTCAAATAACTCAGGGAACTTACACCTGGATAGTAGGTTTAACACCTCCTTAGTTTAGGGTTCCACCTCTGGTTCTAGGGTTCATCTTCCAAGGATGTAGCTTGCGTGAGTCATCTTGTTTCAATCTGGAATTTACACCTCCTGCTTGAGTAAAGTGAATTAGGGATTTGGATGCAGCTTTTTCTGAGATTTGGGTTGAATTTCTAAGCTTCTGGGCTAAGGAAAGAAGGTGATAAAGATGAAGGGATGAGACAAAGATTCGAGCTAGAAGATTCTGGGGATTTCTAGCTATTTTTTTCCTTCTGGGTTCGTCATCTCTCTTCCCCTTTCTTTTCTCTCTCTCGCCCTCTCTTCTTCTTCTCTTTACTTTCTGTTTTTCTTTCTCCCGATCGCCTACTAGTACTTATATATATATATATATATATATATGTATATATATATAACATACTTACACAACACAAGTATAAAATATACGTATATATATATATATATATATATATATATATAGTAAAAGAGATATATTTAAATATAAAGAAATTAAAATCTTTTCTAAAAAAAAAAAATAATAAAATAAAATAAAACATAGGTCGTTACATGAATGTAGACTTGATTCCATACACATTCATTTAGGGTTATTGCCGAATCAAATAAAGAAGGAAGGGACGAATTTTCAAAAATCCTAAAGGGAATTTCGGTGGGAATCTTACCTTGCAAGAAAAGAGGAAGAAGAATTCGGCAAAAACTCTTTGCGCCGAACCCTAATACTTTGCGAAACCCTAATCCTAATGCTGAAAACCCTAGCTCTTCCCTCTCCCATATAAATAGTTCGGCATAGCCATTGAAAAAGGATCTCTTCTCTCATACTTTCACAAGCCAAAATTCTGCCGAAATAGCTCCACACTTCCAAAGAATAATACAAGCCGAAACCCTCTCCATCACCTTACCAAATTCGCACCTCCACTTCCACCGAATTCTCCCTTTGCCGAAGCTTTCTTCAAGGTTCTTCAAAGTGTGATTCACTCTTCTCTCATGGTTTTTATTTTTCTGTATAAATATAATACTTTGTCAATGTAGATTGTAAGGATTTGTGAATGTTTATTTGGTTTCATTAATTTAAACTTAGACTTCCGAATTTGTTATGTGGTTGTTTAAAGTTTCGGTTTTGTTCATAATGTATTGCGATTTCTAATCAGGGTTTGTATGTGAGCATGTTTTGATTTTTGTTATTTAATTATGTTGGTTTATTTTCTGAATTCGTACGCAGCATAAGTTAATGCATGAGTTCAACCTTGATCATGGCCGAAACTTGTGTATTTACTTCATATGCCGAATACTACATGAGGTTGATTATGCGCAAAGTTAATTTACCTCATGTTGGTTCAAAGAGCTAGAGTAATTCTGAAAATATACATGTTAAAGTAAGGTGAGGTGACGCCATACTTGTTGCATGTCTCCAATTTGGCTTATTGTGCTTATGTGTTCTTCGTGTTTACTTTCTACGCCAAGTGTTCTTAAACCGAATTACATATGTTTAGGATTACTCACCAAGATAATTCTAAATACTAAAAAAGTCTTAACGATTAGATGAGCCGCCAAGGACTCTAATTAAAATTGGAACCAATTTGATTCTTGATTAATTGTTATATTGCTGCCGTAATTACCTTGATTAATTTCGTTATATATTTTGTGAGTTTTGTGTTTTGTGTAAGAGATGTTGATCATATGTATATATTAATTTAGTATTTTTATTTTCGTAAAAATCAGTAGTTGTTAGATATAAATCCAAAACCTCCCATATTAATATGTGATGCTTTGTGTGATTAAATGCCCTTGATTTCTCCGGATAGAACGATCCCTACTTGTCAATACTACACTCGACACAAGAAGGGTAATATATGTATGAGATTATTTTGCAGGTACAAATTGTGCTCGTAATTTGGTGGCATCAATTTTTGGCGCCGTTGCCGGGGAAATTAAAATTGTTTAATTTCATGAAGTGTTACTTTGTAACAATTGTTTATTTGTTTATATTTCAGAATGTTTAATTTTTGGTTTTGTATAATTTTAAGTTTTTCGGTTTGTAATAGTAATTAGGGTTTTATTTTGGTTTTATAATGTTGCCGAAATTTATAATTTGATATATGTTTGTAACACTTAGTTAAATTGCTAGAAGTTTAAAGGTTTATTTGTGTCTTATTTACTTTGGTTTTCGAGGGGAAGAAGGAATAGGTAAGGTCGCTATTGTCAATTTATAGCCTTAACCCTTCATACGAATGATGCCTTGGCAGACCTGTCTTTTATGTAAACTGGGAAAAAGGGCCCTGCTCAATGATGGAATTGGTCCATTGTTGGCCCCCCACGCATACGAGCGACGACTTGGCAAATCCATTTTTATGAGGTTGAGGGCGGCTTTTATTAGACAATAGTGGTACTGTCAACAAAATATTCCAAACTGAGTAAGGGGCATAAAGGTTCGCCTATTGATTCGTTTGTCTTTATTATGGATGTCAAGGTTTGTTTAACTAGATCTCAAGGGCCATAGACAGCTATCTCTTCTCAGTGAAGGGGGTGATAGGGAGTTCACTCTCCGTGGTAACCAACAACGAGTCTTGCCTTGCTCCATAGTAGAACTTTCGTTCTAGCCTTCTGAAACCACGGAATTTTGTGTCTAGACGATATCACCTAGGCCGCACGACCACTAAGCTTCGAAACCTAAAGTAGATTGAGTATGAGTACGTCTTAAAGCTTGAACTAAAATGTTACCTTTAAATTTTTGAGGTATATCGGATAAAATCATGATACTACCTTGGACTGTTTCAGCCCATTACACTGTTATCTCCTCTGCTTCACGTATCTTGAATTTTAAAATTGTGAATAAAAGCAATTAGACACTAAGGAATTCGACATGTTATGTTTTAAAAATTTCGGAAATGTTGTAAAGTTTAAGTTGATTCTTTCGTTACTTGATAAACCAAATGATTATTTGATACTTGTAAATTTTGTATGACTTATACTTTGATTGTGATTTATTCCTTTTTACTTGTTTATACTCTAACACTTTGTTTTACACGTTTTACTTATACATTGTTTGTGATATACACTCTTTTACTCTTATATGTTCGAAATTTATACTTAAATTTTCGTTACTTATATTACTAACACATATCACTAACACCTAACTCTAACTAAACTTGTAAACAAAATTTAGTTGCCTTTCGTTTTAGTTTTTAACTATTGACAACTTGATCTTCACAAATTCGCAGGTACATGAATGTCCATCATTCCAGGTTGGTCACAAGAAATTGAAGATCGCTTACACCGAATTTGTGGAGATAGAATTGAGCAAGAATCACCGAGCACACCACTTTTTGAGCATCAATTTGTCTCCCCCACATCGTCACTCTTTGAACATGACATAGCATCTCCATCATCACCATTTCCATCCAACGTTTCGTGTGAACTTAACTCATTGTTCCACGAAGATCCGGAGTTTGAGCTACTTACAAGTCTATTTCCAACAAATCTGAACTTCGATTTACCTGATCCACAACCATCAATGGCATCAATCAGAGAGCAAAATGGACACTTGACCGAAGGAGGCATGGTGCCTTCAAACATCACATATCCGGCCGTAGCAGCTGGCAAATCTGAAGATTTTGAGCTTCGTGGTGGTTTCATGAGTGAATTGCCGAAATTCCATGGACTTGCGGGTGAGGATCCGAATTCTCACTTGCAACATTTTCAATTCACATGTGAGTCCATGTGTCCAAGAGGAGCAGATTTGCAACTTGTGAAGATGAGAGCCTTTCCATTTTCACTTGATCTTAAGGCAAGAAGTTGGTTGTTTGCCGTGCCTAGTGGAAAGATCACCTCGTGGAACACCATGGTACATGAGTTCCTTCTCAAATACTTTCCAGCATCCAGAGTGACTCAACTGAGGAGTCAGATCAAAGGAATTCGACAAGCTCAAGATGAGCTATTTTGTGATTACTATGATAGGTTCAAGAGTCTCATTGCCTCTTGTCCAGCTCATGATATTCGTGAGGGCCTTCTCCTTCAATACATTTATGAAGGAATGCGCGACTATGACAAGGAGTTCCTTGATTCAGCAGATGGAGGATCTTTCTTAGAGAAAGGGAATGTGGAAGCCAAGGAGTTGTTGAACACTAGAGCTTTGAAGAACCAACAGTTTCAAACGCCAATCCGTGCAAAGCAAGTGAATCAGACTAGGGCCAATCCGGCTCTAGAAGAAAAGGTTGACAAGCTTGCCAACATGATGGCACAACTTGTAAAGTCTCAACGTGCTCAAGTGTGCGGGGTGTGTGCCGAAGGACATCCTGATCAATGCTCTCAAATGGGAGGAGAAAGCATAGAGGAGGTCAATGGTTTGGGATACCAAGGAGGAGGATTTCAGAACTTGAACCCAAGGTATCGTGATCATCCTAACTTCAGATGAAGCAACAATGACAATGTGCTCAAGCCCAATGTGCCACCAAATGCTCAACCAAATGGCGTGCCATTTCAACAAAGGGCAGCCGTACCATACCAAAGGCCCCCATTTGTCCCACACAATCAAAGTGTTCCCAATACACCTAACTTTGATGAGATACTGAAGTCTCTAGCAATGGGGCAAAACCAATTGAATGCCTCTACACAAGCTTTGTTGGTAGGACAAAAAACCAATGCCAAGGATATAACTGAGTTAAAGAATCAGATGGGGCAGGTTGTTGACTTCATGGGCCAATTCAATGAGCAAGGGAGACTGCCCTCTAATGTTATAAAGAACCCCAAGAAGGAGCAAGCCCAAGCAATAACCACAAGGAGTGGTAGAGTGTTGGAGGGACCAATCCCTAAAGCACAAAAGAAGAAGGGAGAGGCCGAAACAAAGGAGGAGGCCGAAGGGGATACATTCGGCAATGATAAGGCCAAAGGTGATGATCAGAACGAGCCAAGCAAAGAAGAACTCGAAGTGATGAAAAAGAGGGATCTAGAAAAAGATCCAGCAACTTCCAACAAGGAAGTACCCAAGGTAAACGATTTCAATCTTAGTGGTTTAGTTAAAACTAACTCATCTTCATGTTTACCTTTTCCCTCAAGATTCAATAAGTCCAAAAAGGACAAATCAGATGAGGAAGTGCTTGACATCTTTCGCAAGGTGGAGGTGAACATACCCTTGCTAGAATGTACCAAGCAGATACCCAAGTATGCCAAGTTCTTAAAAGAGCTATGTACAACAAGGAGGCATACACGTGAGGAGCAAGTTGTGAAGATGAGCGAGACAGTTTCAGCTGTTATCCAACGCAAGCTCCCTCTAAAGATGAAAGACCCAGGCAGTTTCACCGTTCCATGTGTTATTGGACAATCACTTTTTTCGAATGTAATGTTAGACCTAGGGGCGTCAATTAATGTGATGCCCTACAATGTATATGAGTCCCTAGGTTTAGGACCTTTGAAAAAAGACAATGTGATTATTCAACTTGCTGACAGGTCTAACAAATATCCTGAGGGATATGTTGAGGATGTTCTTATGTAGGTAAATAATCTGATATTTCCTGCAGATTTCTATGTGCTTCATATGGAAGAGTCGCCCCTTAATTCTACTCAACTTTTGTTGGGGCGACTATTTATGAGAACAGCAAGAACTAAGATCGATGTTGCCGAAGGCCATCTCACCATGGAATTTCATGGTGAAGTAATAAGCTTCAACGTATTTGAAACAATGAGGTATCCAATTTTTGATCTAACACCGTGCTATGATATTGATGTTATTGACTCTTGTGCACAGGTTTTATCAGAAACTTTGGATCAATAGCAACGAGCTATTGAGCAAGGGGCCGGAATTGACGAAAGAGGGGAACGAATTTCAGAGGAGGCACGGCTCGAACTTGAGCCATGTATTGCACAAATTGTTGCCGAACTTGAAGTAACACCCCACATAAGGTATAACAAGTTCACATCAATTCCAATTTCCACTAATAAAATTCTACCATTTGTGGAACAGGCCCCAACATTAGATCTTAAGGCTCTACCTGATCATTTGAAGTACATACACTTAGGAAACGATGACACTCTACCAGTTATTGTGTCATCAAAGCTGAGTGAGCAGCAAGAAACCTAATTGATTGATGTACTTAAGAGGAACAAAACTGCCATTGTATGGACTTAGGCGGATACAAGGGTATAAGCCCTACTACATGCGTGCATAGGATCTTGCTTGAAGAAGGAGCCAAGCCTACTAGGGAGGGTCAGAGACATTTACACCTCCCTATGATGACGATTGTGAAGGACGAGGTAATCAAATTGCTTGATTGTGGCGTGATATATCCGATCTCGGATAGCTAATGGATCTCACCCGTCCAAGTTATACCTAAGAAAAGTGGAGTCACAGTTGTAAAGAATGACAAGGATGAACTCGTGCCACAAAGATTGGTGACATGTCATAGGATGTGCATTGATTATCGCAAGCTAAATGCTACTACACGCAAATCACATGCCTTTGCCCTTCATGGACCAAATGTTGGAAAAATTAGCTGGACACGAGTTCTATTGCTTTTTGGATGGGTATAGCGGGTACAATCAGATTTGCATTCACCCAGATGACCAAGAGAAGACAACGTTTACATGTCCCTTCGGTACGTTTTCCTATCGAATCATGCCTTTTGGTTTATGCAATGCACCAGGTACATTTCAACGTTGTATGTATTCCATTTTCTCAGATTACATTGAAAATATCATTGAAGTCTTTATGGATGATTTTTCTGTTTATGGACAAGACTTTGATGCATGTTTGGAAAATTTAGAATTAATCTTGGAGAGATGTGTCCAAACTAACCTTGTATTAAATTGGGAGAAATGTCATTTTATGGTTAATCAAGGGATAGTTTTGGGACAAATAATATCTGCTAAGGGAATAGAGGTTGATAAGGTCAAGATTGATGTTATGCAACACTTACCCTCCCCCAAAACTGTGAGGGAGATTCGTTCTTTTCTTGGTCATGCAGGTTTTTATAGAAGGTTTATCAAAGACTTCTCTTTGGTGGCAAAACCCTTGTGTTCTCTTTTACAAAAAGATGTGCCATTCGTGTGGAGCAAGGAATGCGAAGAAGCTTTCGGCAAGCTTAAGGACTTATTAATTTCGGCACCTATCATGGCACCACCAGATTGGAACTTGCCGTTTGAGCTTATGTGTGACGCATCTGATTATACTGTTGGAGCCGTTCTTGGTCAAAGAAATGAGGAGAGGCCGAATGCTATATACTATGCCTCTAGAACTTTGAATGATGCTCATTTGAATTACTCCACCACAGAAAAAGAACTTTTGGCTGTTAGATTTGCTTTAGAGAAATTTCACTCTTACCTTTTGAACTCTAAAGTGATTGTATATTCAGATCATGCAGCCCTTAGGTACTTGATAAAGAAGAAAGATGCCAAACCATGCTTGATTCGATGGATCCTCTTATTACAAGAGTTTAACATCGAAATCAAGGACAAAAGGGGAAGTGAAAATGTTGTGGCGGATCACTTGAGCAGAATTGTGAAAGAAGAGGACACGCTCCCATTGAGAGAGTCCTTCCCAGATGAGCAGCTTTTTCGATTGGAGACACATGAACCTTGGTATGGTGATATTGTGAATTATTTAGTTACTAAGACTTTTCCTAGTACAGTTTCGAATGCAGCCAAGACTAGGATCAAAAAGATTGCACGACACTACATTTGGGATGATCCATACCTTTGGAAGCATTTAGTGATCAGATCATTCGAAGATGTGTCCCACACGAAGAGCATAGGCCGATCCTAACATTTTGTCACAATGAGGCCTGTGAAGGACATTTTAGACCTAAGAAGACAGCCCTTAAGGTATTGAATTAGGGATTTTATTGGCCCACAATTTTCAAAGATGCATATTCGTATTGCATAACATGTGATAGGTGCCAACGAACAGGTAATATTGGTTCTAGAGATCCAATGCCCCTTTCCCCTATTATTGTTGTTGAAATATTTGATGTTTGGGGAATTGATTTTATGGGACTTTTTCCCTCTTCCAAAGGCTTTCTATATATCTTATTGGCTGTTGATTACGTTTCAAAGTGGGTGGAGGCGAAAGCCACAAGGACTAATGATTCTAAAGTTGTTGCAGAATTCTTGAGAACTAACATATTTTCTAGGTTTTGAGTACCACGTGTGCTAATAAGCGATGAAGGTTCTCACTTTTGCAACAGAACTATAGAGGCGCTACTCAAGAAATATGGAGTAACTCACAAGGTTTCCACCCCATATCATCCTCAGACGAGTGGAATGGCAGAGGTGTCAAATAGGGAGATCAAGATGATTTTGGAGAAAAATGTTGGCCCAACAAGGAAAGATTGGAGCGACAGACTTGATGATGCTTTGTGGGCATATAGGACAGCCTACAAGACTCCTATAGGGATGTCACCCTTTAGGCTCACATACAGCAAATAATGCCATCTCCCAGTGGAACTTGAGCATAAAGCATGGTGGGCAGTAAAAGAATTCAACATGAGCATAGATTCGGCAGGTTTGCACAGGAAATTGCAACTAAGCTAGCTTGAAAAAATAAGAAATGATGCATATGATACCGCTTGGATTTACAAAGAAAAGACGAGAACATATCATGACAAGCGACTTAGAGGAAAATCGTTTGTCATTGGACAGAAAGTTCTTTTACATAACTCTCGGCTTAAATTATTTCCTGGAAAATTGCGTTCTTATTGGATAGGTCCTTACATTGTTACTAACGTGTTTGTCCATGGTGTCATTGAAATACAAAGTGTTGAAACAGGAAAAACGTTTAAGGTGAATGGGCATCGACTCAAACCTTACTACGAACCTTTTGCGGAGCACACCATTTAAGAAACACACATTGAGGACGCACCAAGATCCTAATATATATGAAGAAAAGTCTAGGCTAAAGGACTATAAACAACTAAGCGCTGCATGGGAGGCAACTCATTTCAACCAAAATTGTGAAGGAGCCGTCAACGAGAGTTTGCATTTACTAATCCCTAAACTCTTTTTGGTTGAATTGTATAAATGGACATATGTGATTTATCATGTACTTAGAAATTACAATATTATTTTGATCTACATTGAGGACAATGTAATTTTCTAAGTGTGGGGTAGTGATACATGTTTCCATGTGTTTTGTTTTTGTTTTGTTTTATTTATTTTAGTTTGTTTCGAGTCAGAAAAAGACAGAAAAATTAAAAAAATTTGTTTGTCTTTAGTTAAGAACGAGTCATAAATGCCCCTAAAGAGTCGATGATGATTATATCTTTGAATACATAGATGATGGTTTTGCATAATCATAAAAATTAATTGTGAGTTTCATAGATATTGTGATTGGTATGAACATGTGAGATTATGATTGACATACAATAAAGCATGCATGTTTGAGTTAAATTGTTTCCATAATATCCTATGTGAGCTTTTGTGCCAAATTCTTTCTTCTTGTGCGATAAATATGATAAAAATGGCAGAATTTATCAAAACTTCATCAATCTTTGAAAATTCAATGACTATATGCCATAGCTTTTAATGAACTCTAGAATGCTAGAACTCACTCTTGATGATTTTTGAGACTATTATTCATGAAATGCCTTGATTTCGAAAGTGATTGAGAATATCTTATTACACTACCAGAAAAGGGGTTATAGCCGACGATATGGGAAAAAACGGCCGACGAAATAGTACTTCGTCGGCTATAAGGGGTCATGGCCGACGAATTATTATTTCGTCGGCCACATCGTCGGCTATAATATTATAGCCGACGAGTTGTCGGACGTCGTCGGCTATAACTATAGCCGACGAAAAGTTTTTGGTTATAGCCGACGAAGAGGGTATTCGTCGGCTATAACTCTTATATCAGATCTATTCTGCAGCAGCGAGCTCATTCGTCGAAAATATTTCGAAGACGCTCTGAAATCGTCCAAAACCTCGGCCATAAGCTTGAAAGGTACGTATATTGCTGTGTGTGTTGATTTAGTTGGTTATATGCAGAGGTGTGTTAATTTAGAGTTTAATTAGAATAAATATGTGATTAATTTGATATATATATATATATATATATGTGTGTGTGTGTGTGTGTGTGTGTGTTGAGATGAGATTATTAATGGGTTGATATGTTGGTTAGATAGAATTGAAGTTTTGTTGAAGATTAGTGATTGATTGTTGATTTATAGGTGATTTTAGATGAATTTGATGAAAAAATGTACATATATATTAATTAATTTAATTGTAATTAAAAATATATTGTTGGTATATATAAAAAATACATTGTGTTTAATTAATTAGGGAGATTGACGATGTTTTAATTAATTTAGGGATGCATATATATGTGTGTGTAATGATGAATTTTTTAATTAATTAGTACGTACGTACGTACGTAGTACGTGCATATATACATATCTATATATAGCTATATTTATTTCTTGAATTTACAGGATGGACAAGAGTTGGATTACCCTTGGAAGATGGGATCAGGCGTATCATGATGGAGTTAGGAGTTTCCTGGATTTTGTGATGGCTAACTGTGGAGACACTACACTTCATTATTGTCCGTGTAAAAAGTGCAAGTGTGCCACCCCACGACACCGGTTTTCCATAGAGACAGTGGAGCAACACCTGGCTAGATATGGATTTTGGGTCCTATACACTAATTGGATTTATCACGGTGAACCAGAGTTTGCGGGTCCTCATGATCATGGACAATTTGCCTAGAGAGGGAGTTCCTCCAATGATCCAACAACGAACTGGATCAACGATATGTTTCCTCGTGAGAGCGGTGTCTTTGATGAAGCACCAGATGTGCAACTCCCTCCTCCGGAGATGGAGTGTTTCCCTGATATTGAGCCACTCGAGCCATTACCCCGATCTCCGGTCAACACAAGTGGTATGGAAAAGTACAACAGCCTGATCGCATTGCAACAGACTCCGTTGTACCCCGGATGCAGTAAGACTGTCCTTGAATCTGTCATGGGAGTGATGAAGATCAAAACGGAGAACAAAGGCACTGTCAAATCGGTTGATGATTGGCTGAAGATATGGGGTGGGGCGATGCCCCCCGGACATCGGCTTCCTACCAGTCATCATAAGGTGCGACATATCCTTAAAGATCTCGGCCTTTCCTACATCAAGATTCATGCATGCAGATACGATTGCGTTCTGTTTTACGGGGAAGGACTTGCAGATCTTGAATACTGCCCAGTATGCAATACAGAGCGGTATAAGTTCACTCCTAAAGGGAACAAGAAAGCTGTGAAGATACTTCGGTACTTCCCGCTGATTGATAGGCTTGAGCGGTTGTTCATGTGTGCTTTCACGGCCAAAGCTATGAGATGGTGGGCTGAGAGGAATGTGCCTGACGATGACACCCTTAGACATCCCGCCGACGGAGAGGCTTGGAAGAAGAATGTGTTGGAGTTTCCTGAATTTGCATCAGAGGTTCGAAATGTTTGGCTAGGGCTATCATCCGACGGTTTCAACCCTTTTGGCAAGAAAGAGCTTCAGTACAGTGTGTGGCCAGTTATTTTGATTCCGTACAACTTTCCACCGTGGATGTGCATGAAGAAGGAATATAACATGCTCACATTGTTGATTCCAGGCCCAGGTTATCCGGGAAAGTGTCTCGATGTGTATTTGAGACCCGTAATTGAGGAGCTTCGGTACTTGAGTCTGAACGGCCACCTGGTCTACGACCAGTTCAAAAATGAGATGTTCCGGATGCATGCCATGCTTGTTGGCACGATCAGTGACTTTCCTGGGAGGGGTATGTTGTCGGGCAGCATCACCAGGGGTTACAGGGCTTGTTCAGAGTGCATGACTGTTGATTGCTCCAGTCCTCATTGCAGCAAGATTGTCCAGATGCGTCACCGTCGTTGGCTTCCACATGACCATCCATTTAGGGACGATGCACAGGCTTTTGATGGGACTGAAGAAAGGGGCTGGGCACCCGAGCAATGGACAGGGGAGGAAATATTGGCAGTGTTGAATGAGTATGACTTTGGTCCGCTTAGCAATCATCCCGATGTGTTGCGCACGATTCCAGAGAGGCCGGATCGGTATAGGTTCTGGTCACACAAGAGCATCTTATGGGAACTTCCTTATTGGGCCAGGTTGGCTACCAGATACAACCTGGATGTCATGCATATAGAGAAGAACGTGGGTGAAGCCGTGGTTGGCACAGTTTTGAATTGGGAGAAGAAAACAAAAGACACCCCCAAGGCACGCGTTGATCTGAGAAATATGGGACTGCGGTACCATTTGTGGTTGAGAGAGGGCAGGAGCAAAATGCCCCAAGCTCCTTACACCGTCACCAGGGACCAGAAACATGAAATCTTTGGATGGCTGAGTAATGTCAGGTAACTTTTTATTAGGCATGTATTCCCTAAAGAATCCATCTGTTGTTGGACGACTATATATGTATGAAATCTAATTGTTGTTAATGGCTATGCAGGTATCCTTATGGCTATGCGGGTAACATAAACAAGTGTGTTAACTACCGAGACAACAAGATGTACGGATTGAAGAGTCACGATTGCCATGTACTGCTTCAACGCCTCTTCCCTATTTTCATTCGAGCGTACTTGGAGGATGAAGTGGTTGAGCCGTTGGTGGCGTTGTCAAGATTCTTCCAGAAGTTATGCGCTAGAGAAGTTAGAAAATCAGACCTCATGAGAATGCATGAGGAAATCGTTTTTATCTTGTGCAAGTTCGAGAGGATATTTCCCCCAAACTTCTTTGACATCATGCCTCACCTGATGATCCATCTTCCCCAACAATTGTTGCTTACCGGTCCCATACACTACACTTGGATGTATCCCATCGAAAGGTACATGTTATTCATAAATTTGATTTATACATGTTTTTAAATAAAAATTGCACGCTCTTAACATGCACTTGTTAACCTTGCAGACAACTTGGAGACTACAAGAAATATGTGCACAATAAATCTGCGCCTGAGGGGTGTATTGCTGAAGCTTACATTGCGCATGAGTGTGTAACGTACGCCAAGTTGTACTTGGGAGCGATGGAGGACCCCCCACAACATCCAAGTCGAGATGACCCCGAGTTCAACCTATCTATCATCGCCAACTCTGTTGTACCATACAGAACCTTCAAGAAGAAGGGTGTGGACAAGTTGCCTGACCATAAGGTAGGGATTGCCCACTGGTGGGTTCTAATAAACTGTCCGGAGGTACAATATTGGAAACGAACCCATCTTCACTGCAAGGAAGTTCGCAGTGATGTCGAGTACCACAACACGACGTTTGCAGACTATTTTCCACAATGGGTAAGTGTATAAATATATATATTAGATGGCTTTCTTTTACAGTTCCCTATTCTTTAATCATAAACACACCAACTGATTTGAGTTATATTTTTCAGCTGATGCAAGTGGCTGCGAGGGGTGGTCATACAAATTACTCAGAGGAATTGAGGCTGTTGTCGATGAAGCCGATATCTTCCACAGTCCGCCCAATGTGTGATGTCAACGGCGTTAAGTATATATGTGAAGCTAGAGACGGGGAACGCAAAACACAGAATTGTGGGGTGATGGTCGATGGTGCAGAGGGGGGCGTGATTTTTACGGTGTCCTACAGTCAGTTGTTGAACTCATTTATGGGAACCGCATGAAAGTCCACTTGTTCAAGTGTCGATGGTTTGATACTAGGCCGCACCGCATACGGATCGATCAGTACGGCATACTTTCGGTGAATACCGCCACTAGTGTGTATGAAGATGACCCCTTTGTTTTCGCCACAGCGGCCAAAAATGTCTTTTATCTTGACGATCCATTGAACAAAGGCACGTGGAAGGTAGTTAACCATGTGTCTCAGCGAGACATATACAGTGCTACCACACTTGGTGTGAGCACAGAGTGTCAAGAAGCGACCGCATACCAAGAGCCGGACGCCGGCGACATTCCGGAATCCTCCACCATCCGCGATAATAATGTGACGCCGGGCAGAGTAGTTCGACTTCCTAGGGGTCAGGTGCCCATGTATGATGTTAATCCGAATCGTCTATATCAGGCAGACGATGACTCAGACGACGAGTACGAGCACCGGTTGCCAGATATTAACTACTATACTACATCTGACTCAAGTGATGAGGATGATTCTGATTATCATCCTTAGTATACTGTTTATGTATGTATTTGTGTACGATGGTGCATGCATGTATGAATACATTTTTCGTCCTTAATTACCGTTTTCCGAGTTTATGGGAAATTGTATTGAATTGTTTGTGCGATGTTCAGGAATTTATCAGGTGAAATAGGCAATTTTCAAGCCCTAAATGGCAAATCTTCAGAAAGATAAGCATTATAGCCGACGAAATCGTCGGCTATAATGCCCATTCTGGGTAATTTAATATGCAAGTCGTCGGCTAACGACAAAATGTTGAAGGTCGTCGGCTATACTTTAGCCGACGACCTGTAATTCGTCGGCTATAACCCCTGGCCCGGATGTTGACCGAAACCATTGCTTGATCCTTCAAATGCAAAAGTGTCGTGAAATAAGATACGACCGAAATATTGAAATACGTCTACGGTTGAAAAATGGGAAGATTCCGACAAAATCTGTGTGCTGAATGTTGCGGTTAGCTGTTTTTTACTTCCGTTTTCCTATGGGTAGCCTGACGGTCGGTAAAAATGTTGAGGAAAATTTTTATACGATAAGTTGCGTCTCATCGATCTGAAACTATTCTCTGTTGAAGGTCAGGCCAAAAAACGTCATTTAGACGGGCCAATTTCCGTTTTAAAGCGTTTAGAGGTTTGACTTTGCAGTTTGACCGTACCGATCGAGCCTTTAACGTTGTCAGATGTAGTTGGAATTTTTTTCATACATGTATTTAATCTTAACGGTGATATCTGACGGTTGGAATAGATTTTCCAAACTTTTAGATTCGAAATCGGAACATATGCACTAATGTTCCTTAACTTGTTTACTAAGTGTTTAAGTGAATGTATAGTTTCAAATAGTTACTATACGTAGACCCTTCAAATGCAAAAGTGTCGTGAAATAAGATACGACCGAAATATTGAAATACGTCTACGGTTGAAAAATGGGAAGATTCCGACAAAATCTGTGTGCCGAATGTTGCGGTTAGTTGTTTTTTACTTCCGTTTTCCTATGTGTAGCCTGACGGTCGGTAAAAATTTTGAGGAAAATTTTTATACGATTAGTTGCGTCTCATCGATCTGAAACTATTCTCTGTTGAAGGTCAGGCCAAAAAACGTCATTTAGACGGGCCAATTGCCGTTTTAAATCGTTTAGAGGTTTGACTTTGTAGTTTGACCAAAGAATAGCCGACAACATACTTAACTTCGTCGGCTAAACTCTTGCGATCCGCGCCGTTTCATTGTCCGCCGTTGGATGGGCGAGATCTGACGGCTGCTGAGAGAGTAAAGTATAGCCGACGAGATTTATATTATAGGCGACGAAATCAATACTTCGTCGGCTATAACCGGCCCGCAAAGCCCAACTTCGGCCCGGCCCGGATTTCGGGTTAGAGTATAGCCGACGAATTTCGTCGGCTATACTATAGCTGACGAATTAAAATTAACTCGTCGGCTATAACAGGCCCCCAAAGCCCAATTTCGGCCCGGCCCGGATTTAGGGTCAGAGTATAGCCGACGAATTAAAATTAAATCGTCGGCTATAGTCCTTCGATTTAAACCGCAACAGAGGCGCCTCTCCCTCATTTTCTGCCTAATTTGGCCCCTCCCCACCCGACGCCGATCCACCGATCGACCCAGCCCCACCCGACGCCGATCGACCCAGCCCCACCAGCCGCCGCCCCTAGCCGCCGTCGCCGCCGCACCGCACCACCTCCCCTAGCCGCACCACCATGTCAGGTAGTCCCGCTCTCCCTCATTTATGGTTTTTGGAAATTTTGTGGAATTTTGTGGTTTTGTGGAATTTAGGGATTTTGTGAAATTTTATGGTTTTTGTGAAATTATGTGGAATTTAGGGTTGTTGTGCAATTTATGGAATGTTGTGGAATTTTTGTTAATTTTGTGGAATTTTGTGGAGGATATATATATATATATATATATATATATATTTTTCGGAATATATATATATATATATATAATTAGGTATAAATATATTTATGTATATATATAATTAGGTATATATATATTTAATGAAGTTTTTTATTTTTTTGTGAAATTTATGGAATTTTGTGGAAATTTTTTTAATGTTGTGGAATTTTTGTTAATTTTGTGGAATTTTTAGGAGGATATATATATATATATATATATATATTTCGAAATATATATATATATATAATTAGGTATAAATATATTTATGTATATATATAATTAGGTATATATATATTTAATGAAGTTTTTTATTTTTTTGTGAAATTTATGGAATTTTGTGGATTTTTTTTTAATTTTGTGGAATTAACAACTATTTGTTGGAGGATATATATATATATATATATATATATATATATATCTATATATATATATATCTATATATATATATTTCGGAATATATATATATATATATAATTAGGTATAAATATATTTAGGTATATATATAATTAGGTATATATACATTTAATGAAGTTTTTAATTTTTTGTGGAATTTTTGTGAAATTTATGGAATTTATATACTAATTGTGCAGGAAACCGCCGCGCTGTAGACCGATGGCTTGCCAGACCGACCGAGAGCGACCCCGACGCTCAGGCAGGACCCAGCCGTGGGGGGAGCGGATCCAGCGGTCGCTGGGGCCTACGCCGGCCTATGAGTCGACGAGAGGAGACCTTGATGGGATTGACCCCGAGCGATCCACGTGGGGGCTCCTCGTATGAGTCGACAGGAGCGGGCCCAACCTCGAGTGTCGGAGGAGGACGCAGAGCCACCAGACCCCAGTGCACTTCAGCACTGTTCCAGGATCGGCAGCCGACCCCACCGCGCGCCGATCTGGACCCTCCAGAGATGCTCCCTGTCCCCCCACAGCGACAGCGTCCACAGCTACGGGGCCCACCGTCAGGGGGATCAGGCCCCTCAGGGTCCACGCCCCGTATGTCTCCGCCATCGAGGATGTACATGGTCCAGTTCCTCCCTGCCATCCCCGAGTACGACGCCAGGGGGAGGCAGATTTGGAGGCACGACCGGCCCCACGAGATTCCCTAGGAGGAGGCCTACGTCCACAGGCCTTTCGACTCAGAGGACTGCCGCGGCCTGTGGTGTGTTCGTGAGAAGGACAAGCAGTACAACGACGCAGGTAATTGGTTAGTTTAATTAATTATTTAGATTGTTTAATTAATTATTTAATTAGTTAGTTTAAATAATTATTTAACTATGTATTCATTTTAATTATGAAACAGGCGTCCTCGTAAATAAACCCGCGGGGACGAGATGGACCAGAGGGCCAGCGAACATGTCGACCCTGGAGAGGGAGCTCGCCGGTGGGATCAGGGAGATCCTGCCCGGTCCCGGTGAGGATGGACGCCCGATCGAGAGGAGAGACACCACCACCAAGTATATCAACGCGACGGGCATGCTCGTGCGGGACAGGGTCCCACTGTTGTGGCCCGACTGGGGCTCTGTGCCCGATGACATCAAGGCGCGAGTGTACAATGCACTGTCGGTGAGTTAAATCGTATTTTTATTATAGAAAATAAACATTTATGAATTCAGTCCTTATAACTATATAAAAATATTTTCTAATTAATTTATAATATTACAGCAATGGTTTAGAGTCCATCCTACCTTGGACTGGTGGAGAGACGAGCAGCTGAAGAACAGGTTATGTGTTTCGCGTTATTTTACTATCATACTATTTATTGGCAGTGTACGAATATATCTAACAGTTGTGTTTTGTTAATATAGGTACTCCGAGTGGAAGAACGAGCTGTCGACGCACTACAGGACGTACCATGTGGAGCAGGGCTTGGGGCGAGGTGCAACCCCCCACGAGTTCCGGTACAGGGAGTATGAGTGGCTATGGCTGGTAGCCTACTTCGGGAGCGACAGGGTCTCGGTAAGAAAATTTAGCCTGCTAGTATATAACTTTTTACTGTTATTTAATAATTAAATTATGTAGTTACTTAATTAAATTAATTAGTTAGTTAGTTATTAAATTAAGTTAGTTAGTTAGTTAGTTCGTTACTAAATTAAATTAAATTAAATTAAATTAAATTAGGTAGTTAGTAAGTTAGTTAGTTACTAAATTAAATGAGTTAGTTAAGTAGTTACTAATTAAATTAAATTAGTTAGTAACTAAATTAGTTAATAATTTTATTTTGGTTAGTTCCTAATATTTTAATTTAGTTACTAATTTATATTTGCGTTTATATGTTCGTTCTTATAATACAGAAAATCTCAAAGACGAACAGCGACAACCGCAAGAGGAACGAGCACCCCCACCACGGCGGCGCCCGCTCCTGGAGGCAGTGGGCAGAGATTGCGAGGAGGGACCGACCGCTGAGGCCGTTGTCGTGGATTCATGCGCAGATGTATCCGGGGCGTCCCGACCAAGTGGTAAGTATTCGCCCATCTTCAATAAAAGTGTTTCATTAAATTAATTTATATATATTTTTTATTAATTCGTTTATTATATTTTCTTGTCAATTAGGCGGAAATAGATGCGGAGACCGACGCGATCACCTTCGGGATCGCGCGAGACACCCTGGGGGAAGGGGCGTCCGACGAGGCGATCGCGGAGTTTGCCTCCACGATCGACACCCTTGAGCCACGCTTGGCCTCTCAGATCATGCACGCGGCGGTAGGGACGGACAACAACTACTTCTACCAGAGAGGCCTAGGCGCGGCGGGAGATGGGGTTCTCAAGTACACGCCGGCCAATCCCAGCACGCAGCGTGCGGCTTCGACGAGAGGAGACTTGCAGACACAGCTGTAGAGGACGCAGGCGGAGTTGGCGAGGGCGGTGGAGGCGCTCCAGCAGGCGGAGTTGGCGAGGGCGGCGGAGGCTTCGGCGCAGCAGGCCAGAGACGCATCTATGGCGCAGATGTACCGATGGATGCAGCAATCTTGGGAGGCCCAGCAGGCTGGACTCCAGCCCCCGCCTCCGCCACAGATGCCCGAGTTCGTCGTCCCCACTCCCCCCCCCCCCCCCGCATCGGAGTACGCCAGGCGATCAGGCTAGCCATAGCCACCAGAACTCGAACGATCCCGTCGACGACGCTACGCGTTTAGGGGGTGATGATGAGTAGATGACTAGTTAGGGGGTTAATTTAATTTGTACAGTAGGTAGGATATTAGGGATGGATTGATGTGGATATTTGTTGGATATTTGGATGTTTGTTTGTGGATTTTCTGCAGCCAAACCGAAACGAAGTGAAATTGGGCCCGAGTAAAATTTTTAAATTTTTTTAAATATTTAGGGGTTATAGCCGACGAAATGGACCATATTTCGTCGGCTATACCCTCCCGGCTTCCGGCAAAAAAAGCCGTTCCCGGCACCGGAGAATGTTATGGCCGACGATTAATTCGTCGGCTATGACTGATGTATAGCCGACGATAGTGTCATCGGCTATACTTCCGGGTTAGGGGCAATTACGCAATTGTTGTAGCCGACGATTCTGTCGTCGGCAATGTTCGAAGTATAGCCGACGACGCTTTATTCGTCGGCTATACTGCGTGGTGTATAAGTCGACGACTTACCCTTAGTGTCGTCGGCTATACTATAGCCGACAGAGCATTCCCGACGAGAGTATAGCCGACGATACTTCGTCGGCTATGACTATAGCCGACGATTTAATGAAAATGGCCGACGAGATGGCGTCGTCGGCTATAACCCCTTTTCTGGTAGTGTTAGGATTACCACCAAAGCCAAATAAAGCATGTGCCTAATTTGTGCCAGTCGTGGGACTCCTTAGTTTTAACCCCTTTGAGCTTACATTGAGCCTATCTTTCATCACCTTATACACATTCCATATGCTTAGAATAGCTATACCTTTACCTTTGTTTTCAAGACTTGGTAAAACTTATTATCGTGGAATTGTAACTTGGAGTGATGTTGTGAAACCAGTGTGGGGTGAACTTAGCATTGTTTATAAATTAATTAATGTTGTGCCTAAAAGAAAAGAAAAGAAAAACAATTCGGACAGAAAAATAAAAAGAGAAAAATGTTAGTCCAAAATAAAAATGAAAAAGGCACGGTTTCAAGTGATTTTTGCTAAGTTGATTGTGAAATTTGAGTTTGTTTGTAAATTGAAAGTCTATCATTGTATACATGACCTTTGTTCGATTTCACTATGTTTGGGAACGAAAAAGATTGAAGAATTGGTCCAACAAGTTGAAACTTGGCCCTTGGAGTGAAGTCATAAGGAGTATTGAGCTTTGCTAAGTCTTGGTGACATTTTCTCACCATTATCCTAAATACGAATACCTTATGCCGAGCCCCATTATATTTCTTTAAAAAGATCTCTCATGATTCTTAAAATAGGTGAACTTTGTATGTGGAGATTATCTCAAGAGGTGAGTTTATGGTTTTGGTTCATTTGTGCACATAGTTGTTATATGAAGTTTATCTTGATAATATTATTCACAAAGTGCTTTGATTTGATGAAATATGCAAGCTATTTGTTGCCTTACAATCTATTCTCTTGCATATAATTTGAGTGAATATTGCCATATCATGAGTGAAAAGAAGAGAGTATGCCTAGTGAGGAGGATTGAATTAACTTGACATGTTTACATGCTTATTTTCCCACTTCTTACTTATTCATGCCATGAAACATGTCTATGACACTTGAGATTATTGCGCTTACAATTGAATGCTTAAACTTGAAAACTATGTGTTTAAAAGATCTTGAGACAATCATTTAGGGGCAGCAGTTTTTATAGAGTCTTTTATTTTGTTTTGTTAAGGGACTAGCAAAAGCTAAGTGTGGGGTAGTTGATAAGAGCATAATATGCGACATTCTTAATGTGTTTTATCCCCATTTATGCAATTGTTTAACCCTTACTGTTGTTATATAGAGTCATCGAGTCGAGTTTTGGGTCTTTTGGCAGAATTATGGTGAAAAGAGCCTAACTATCGAAATAATGCACGATTTGTGAAGAGTTTGATTCAAACTAGGATTCCTTATTCCATTAGGAATCCTAATCGGTTTAGGAGTCTACATGTCTCGACGTTTCTCAAAACGTCGAAGGTTTTTAGAGTTTCAATCAAAGTAGGACTCCTTGTTGAACCAGGAAATCCTGACAGAATCAGGAATCTATCAAAACATAATTTGTGCTACTTTTTATCTTCTCTTGTTAATGCAATTACTTCTCTTATTTTCAGGAATTAACAAATGGAATTTGGAATGGAAAAGCAACAAGAAATTATCTTTGCCGAATTCATTTAAGGAAAAGAGTTACAATGCAACTAGGAAGAGAAGAAAGCATGCCGAGCACATGCAAGAGAAGAGGAGTGCACGGCAAGGAAGAAGAATCCGAATTATCCAAAGGAAGATACATGCCGAAATAAAAGAATAAACCCTGAATGAATGTAGACTTGATTCCATGCACATTCATTTAGGGTTATTGCCGAATCAAATAAAGAAGGAAGGGAAGAATTTTCAAAAATCCTAAAGGGAATTTCGGTGGGAATTAAAGAGAAAATAGAAGACTTTCCTTGCAAGAAAAGAGGAAGAAGAATTCGGCAAAACCTCTTTGTGCCGAACCCTAATACTTTGCGAAACCCTGATCCTAATGCCGAAAACCCTAGCTCTTTCCTCTCCCATATAAATAGTTCGTCATAGCCATTGAAAAAGAATCTCTTCTCTCATACTTTCACAAGCCAAAATTCTACTGAAATAGCTCCACACTTCTAAAGAATAATACAAGCCGAAACCCTCTCCATCACCTTACCAAATTCGCACCTCCACTTCCACCGAATTCTCCCTTTGCCGAAGCTTTCTTCAAGGTTCTTCAAAGTGTGATTCACTCTTCTCTCATGGCTTTTATTTTTCTGTATAAATATAATACTTTGTCAATGTAGATTGTAAGGATTTGTGAATGTTTATTTGGTTTCATTAATTTAAACTTAGACTTCCGAATTTGTTATGTGGTTGTTTAAAGTTTCGGTTTTGTTCATAATGTATTGCGATTTCTAATCAGGGTTTGTATGTGAGCATGTTTCGATTTTTGTTATTTAATTATGTTGGTTTATTTTCTGAATTCGTACGCAGCACAAGTTAATGCATGAGTTCAACCTTGATCATGGCCGAAACTTGTGTATTTACTTCATATGCCGAATACTACATGAGGTTGATTATGCGCAAAGTTAATTTACCTCATGTTGGTTCAAAGGGCTAGAGTAATTCTGAAAATATACATGTTAAAGCAAGGTGAGGTGACGCCATACTTGTTGCATGTCTACAATTTGGCTTATTGTGCTTATGTGTTCTTCGTTTTACTTTCTACGCCAAGTGTTCTTAAACCGAATTACATATGTTTAAGATTACTCGCCAATATAATTCTAAATACTAAAAAAGTCTTAACGATTAGATGAGCCGCCAATGACTCTAATTAAAATTGGAACCAATTTGATTCTTGATTAATTGTTATATTGCTGCCGTAATTATCTTGATTAATTTCGTTATATATTGTGTGAGTTTTGTGAGTTTTGTGTTTTGTGTAAGAGATGTCGATCATATGTATATATTAATTTAGCATTTTAATTTTCGTAAAAATCAGTAGTTGTTAGATATAAATCCAAAACCCCCAATATTAATATGTGATGCTTTGTGTGATTAAATGCCCTTGATTTCCCCGGATAGAATGATCCCTACTTGTCAATACTACACTCGACACAAGAAGGGTAATATATGTATGAGATTATTTTGCAGGTACAAATTGTGCTTGTAATTTGGTCGCATCACATAACTATAGTCAGAGATAATATCTTGGGAGGGATTCTCTACATTGATGATTAATGGATCAGATTGCGCCTTACTCCCCCTCTTTTTTCTTACCAAAATTTACAAACTCACTTACCCAAAGTACTTGTAGCAATTTCAAAAATTAAAGTATCACAAAAAACTATCAAACAAAGAAAAGAAAACAAAGATAAGCAAGAAATGGGTTCTCTATTCCCACGGCAAACTAATAGGGATTGAGTTTTACCTCAATCTCCGGCAATGGCGCCAAAAACTTGTTGGTTGCATCACCTAACTAATATTATGTGCAAATTTATGATGCTTCCTACTCCTAAGAATAGGAGGTCAAGTTTTAGTATAGGTGGAAAAAGTAAGAGTATCGTACCTAAGGGATTGAATAACTCTACCTTAACTAGATTACCGCGAAATAAAACCTAGAAAAAACATACATCTACCTTTTTACAATTCACAACCTTAGCCCTTTGGAAGCTAATGGTCATAGGGATGGTATTAACAAGTGGTAGTGAATCGGCTTTGTTGATTTTTTACTAAATTTAAGCAAATATAAAAATAAAGCAAACTAAACTAAGAAGTGTAGAGACTAGATCAATAAGAGGAATAGAGACTTATGCACAAATGTAACCCATAATTGATGTGAAAACATGCTTGACAAACATTCCCCTAGTGCTTTGGTGAAGCTACCAAGAAACTAACTAATCATGCAATTTAACAAAGTCTTTTGGAGCCAAGTTAAATCACACAACCTTAATCACAATTATATTACCTTATAACATAGGTGGGTTATGTACCGTAAGCCTAACACCCCCTTAGGGCAATTAAACTCACGACACAAGCATTAAGTTCAAAGTAAGAAATCCAAGCAACTTAATACTTCCCATAAGAAATACTAAGCCACCACCTAAAGGCTACTCATGCTCACGGATTCAAGAAGTTGTCAATTTCATGTTCCGATTAATTACTTACCTAAACATGCTTTCTAGGTGACAAAGCTAGTTAACACATTTAGTAGGCATAAATAGTAGGAACCCATAGATTCAAACATGCATCAATCATCAAATTTAAGGAAATTACATTGTTTACTCAAATCCACTACTCACACACATGGACATATACATAAAAACATTACAAAAGTAGTACACTATGAAAGCAAAGAGAATGTGAGAAAGAACCACAATACCCATGAGCTTCCAAGATGTAAAAAAAGAGGGTGTGAAGCATCAAAGTATAGTATTTTAGGTTTTCTCAAACCCAAAACACTATACAAATCTACATACACAAAGAGAAGATTAGGAAGAAGGCTTCATGGATCTACCCACAAGTGTGATTGGATCATGGCTTCCGGCTGCGGCACCGGTGGTCTTCCACAATGGAGATGTAGCTGAGGTTGCGGTCCACCCGATGCATGCCGGAACCAGGACCTATCGCCCCGGTTGGACGGTCCACGAAGTCGTTGGATATGCTTGGCGGTGCACCATATATACTGTCAACAAGTCCCCCAAGTTCTCGAGTAAGAGACAATCTTACTTGGGGAGTTAAAATCATGTACCGCCAAGGGTAGGTGACGACCGAGTGACATCACCCCCACTAGTCCCTCAGCCCCTCAAGTAAGATGGACTCATTACCGGGCGTTCGAATACCGAGTCCCCCAGGTTTCCCGGTGGAATGCCTTTGCTGTTGGTTGATATGTACCTAAAAAAAAATGAACAATTAATTAGAAATGAAGCTACTTACAATAAGCAAAGAGTTGTTATATTGTGCTTGTGAATACGTTGACTGCGCGGTGATACGAATGCCATGCTTACGGACATTAATTGAACACATATATGATCATGTAACGAATGAAGGCATGCATTGCTTGAAGATGTCATGCATAGTGTTTCATTGGTGTTGGCTTACCCGTTGGAATGCCTCAGCCTTAGTTGTTATTGGTTTACCCTTTCCCGGAGGAACAATCCCGGAGGATATAACTCGGGC
The DNA here is from genome assembly GCA_963682095.1 of Potentilla sterilis. NCBI lineage: Eukaryota > Viridiplantae > Streptophyta > Magnoliopsida > Rosales > Rosaceae > Potentilla > Potentilla sterilis. The sequence goes on from OY821764.1 coordinate 9,016,645, forward strand.
AGTCACACACGAAAGACTATATGCTATGCATCAACAAGCTAAAAATTACCGGTCTAGCAGGTAATCATGCACATTTATTAGCCAGTACAAAAATAACCATGTGTTTAGCATGGTACAACATGCATATACGATTATACTGCAACGGGAAAACTATTCTTAACATGCTTGCCAAATAAATGTAGATCACAGAGTAATTGCATACTAGTGGAGCAAACATAATTGTGAAAGTTAAAAACTTAGCTTTACTGGAAGTAATGCTTTCTTGCTAGTGCTCTCCGGGTTGGGTACCCATACCAAATTCCAAAATAAAGAAGTGTTGCTTCTAAGTGTAATTTTTTTTTCTTACCGCTGACCCCCCCTTTTTTTCTCACTTTTTCTTTCTCTCTCTCTTCTTTCTGCTGCGGGTGCAGCTGCTGCCTCCCTTCCTTTCTTCTTACTTTCTTTTCTATTCTCTCTGCTTTTTCTTGCTTCTTTCTGTTTTTTTTTTCTTCTTCCCTCTGGTTTCATGCCTGGAGAGGAGGAGGAGGACCGGAGAGGGAGGTCTAATGGTGAGGACCCGAACCAAAGAGGGAGGTCCAATGGCGAGGACCCGAACCGAAGAGGGAGACAATCCCAACTGGAGAGGAGCCACTGGCACCCGCAGAGAAGCCATCGGGGCTTACTCGCACCAAGCTGCTGCTAGGCGGAAGGGGGAGGAGCCTCGGGTGCTCAGCCGCGAGGCCCGCTTGGGGCTGCGAGTAAGTGACTGGGGCGGTGCTGAGGAGAGGCTGGAGGAGTTTGACATCGGTGGCGGAGTCGAGGAGTTCGTCCGACCTGGAGCTAGAGCAACGGGAGAAGATCACCGGGACCTGGTCAAGGCTGAATATCGGCACCATGCACCGCTGGTGCCTGGATATTAAGCCAATGAGTCGATCTGCAGGTCGTCAAGCTCGTCGTGTCCACGTGGAGCTTCGCCGCAGCCTTTGCGCACTCCAGCCGCTCGACTAAACGAGGCTGCGAGATGAGATCGGGACAGGCGCGAGGTGGAGGGAGAGCCATTCAATGCGGCGGGTCGGACATGCATGACGCACCGGCCGATGGGGGAGGGCTACCCGCAGGCCAGGTGGCTGCCGGGGCATTCTACGCGCAACCGGGTGGTGTTCGTCGTCCAACAGGACGAAGGCTTCGAGCTCGCCGTCTTGACCCGCTGACCTGCTGGATCGGGCGGCGCGCGTGGTCCGGCGAGACGTCAACAGGGGTAGAACGTGGTTGCTGGTTGGACCGGACGGGAAAGAGAGATGCTATCCCTACTGACTGGTTTGACCGGGCGGCTGCTGACCCTGTCGGCCCACTGACTGGTTTGATTGCTGGGCCTGGGAGTGATCGAAGGCAGCAAGTCTTTTTTTTTTTTTTTTTTGTTTTACTGGCGGCGCTGCTTGCCGATCGAATAATAAAAGCACAATAGACTGATTGATCTCTATCCGCTGGTAGAGCAACAAAACTTTTCGTACAGCTTCCCACAGACGGCGCAAATTGTTTCTGTCAGAATCCAGAGACTCTAACAAAAGCACAATAAAGATAGATCGACACGAGGATTTATAGTGGTTCACCATGCCTACGGTGGGCATGGCTACATCCACTTAGGAATATACTATGATCGGCCAATAAGCCATCGGGGTGGTTACAAGCGTAGAATAGCCTATATCCAATTATTTCTATCTCTAAGAAGGAAGCCTTCTATTTATAAGCAAGGAAGGCTCCCTCCTTTACATTATTTCCGATGTGGGATGCAGTTACACTTTTCCTACTCACGAAGCTTGTTGCAGAGTCCGGAAGCATGGCTTCCGGCAGCGGCACCGGTGGTCTTCCACAATGGAGATGTAGTCGAGGTTGCGGTCCGCCTGATGCATGCCGGAACCAGGACCTATCGCGCCGGTTGGACGGTCCACGAGGTCGTTGCATATGCTTGGCGATGCACCATATATATTGTCAACAAAGAACATTACAGTCATTCATTATAACCAGTACAAGACTATAACAGGTGACAAAGAGTAGCAATAAAGAAGCAAATTACCCAGAAATTTTTACAATGAAGTAAACATTCCTTCAAATGTAATAAATACAAGAATTTAGGATCACCCCAGCTCATCATTGTTAACCACAATAAAGTCCAAACAACCTCAATAAAAAGTTAAAAACAGAACCAGGTATCCAGAAAGTCCCCAATGTAGGAGCTAATATAACAAAGTAGCTAGACTCCCAAAGCATTCACAACTCAACAACTAGTCACATGGCTACTCTATTGCCTCTCCTCTTATTCCTCCTCCTCCAACCCGTCTTCTCCATTGCCAATGTCCACAAACTCAACCAACTCAAACCAGAGCTCATCTCCCAAACCATTTTTCTCAACAACACCCCACCAACTTTTTACTTTGAAGTAACCAAACCCATTCTAGTTCCCAAATCCAAGCCTTGTAGCATAATCATTTCTTTAAAACTAAAGGTTTTGAAACCATTTTTTACAGTAGCACATGAATGAAGGTTTATGACTTAACAATTTATAGTATAAACACCGAAGACAACATCAATGACGATTTACGACTTACCTTATCACTATCCATTGATCTTCTTTAAACTGAATTGTTGGCTGCTACTGCTACTGCTACTGCTAGTACTACTTCACATGAAAGAAAGCTAGTACAGCCTCCAACGTGCCACAAAACCTGTCAATTTAGTGAATTCGTTATCGAAATCGATTCATACAAGTCCAGTTTTTGCTACTGTACAGTTTTCAAAAAAAAAAAAAATCAAATCAAATCAAATCAAAATTTGTAATGCTGTGCTACTCACCGATTGAAGACGAAGAAGAAAGATATTTGATGCTATTGTGTCAATCGCTCACATGAAGGTTCACGGCTTTACCAAATCACCCTCCATGGAACTTCTTAAATCTCTTTTTTTTTTTGCTGCTACTGCTACTGCTCCATGGAACTTCTTCACTGATCAAAACCTACTACTGCTACTGCTCCATGGAACTTCTTCACCGATCAAAACCTGCTACTGCTACTGCTCCATAGAACTTTTTCACAGATCAAAACCTACTCCTGCTATTGCTCCATGGAACTTTTTCACCGATCAAAACCTGCTACTGCTATTGCTTCTACCGAGGAAGCTGCTACTGCCTCTAGCGTGCTACAAAACCTGTTGATTTAGCGAAGCCGTTATCGAAACGATTGACAGAAGCCTAGGGTTAGATTTACCCGAAAACAAAATCGGAATGAATTTACAATTGAGCTACTACTGTGTTACTCACCGATTTGAGTTTCAGAGGTTGAAGACGAAGAAGAAGAGAGGATATCAATGTGGTCGATGCCTTCTAAAACGAGTTTTGGGGACGGGGAGATTGCTGCTATTAAGAGAAAGTAATCTGGAAATTTGGGGGAAAATGATCGATTATGAAACTGAGATTTGGGGGTTAAAGCATCAGTGGAAGGCTAGTAATTTTATTGAAACTCAGTGGCTTTTTTGTCATTTGGTCTTCTGGGTCGGTGTCAGGCCTGCTTCATTTAACTGTTGGGTCTGGATTGTTGTCCTGATTTGTATGACAAATTTTAAAAGTGAGTTTTCTGTATTGTTAAATTTGGTCGGGTGCTACTGTGTAATTAACTAGAAAAAATCACCGAAATTTAAAACTAAAGCCAGGTACATTTTACTTTAAATAACCTATTCAATTCCCTTGGAATATTCCCGCGGTTACTTCTCATCACCGGAATATTGTTCATAAACCTATCGTTTATTCAAGTAATATTCCATCGAAATTCTAATCCCCTATCGACTTGGACTTGGTTTCTCCCCCACTATATATGCCGCCCACTTCTGCAATTCACAACACAGCTACGTACCTGGTCTCTAGCATTCAGTTCATATATAAAACAAGGAGTTTGTTTGTGTGCTTCTTGTTCTTGAAAGATGGCCGGAGTTGTTGTGGTTTTCGACTTCGACAATACCATCATCGACTGCGACAACGACAATTTGATCGTAGATGAGTTGGGTGCCACCGACTTGTTCAATGAGCTCCTCCCCACCATGCCATTGAACTCTCTCATGGATCGGATGATGAAGGAGCTTCACTCGCAGGGAAAAACAATCGAGGACGTTGTGGACGTGCTTAAAACGACTCCAATCCATCCCAGAATCGTGGCAGCCATTAAAGAAGTTCATGCTTTAGGATGTGATTTGAGGATTGTGAGTGATGCGAATGTGTTTTTCATCGAGACGATTTTGAAGCATCTTGGTCTGGAATAATGTTTCTCAGAAATCAACACTAACCCGGGTTATGTCGATGAACAAGGAAGGGTTAGGATTTGACCTTTTCTGTGATTTTACATGTTCCCCTCATGGCTGTAGCCACTGCCCTCCTAACATGTGCAAGAGTGTGATTACTGAGAGAATCCGGGCTTCAGCTGAAGGAAGGAAAAGAATGATCTACTTGGGTGATGGAGTTGGTGATTATTGCCCAAGCTTGAATCTGAGGGAAGGAGATTTTGTAATGCCAAGGAAGAATTTCCCGCTTTTTGAAAAGATTTACCAGAGCCCTCCTGCTCTTAAGACTGAGATTCATGAGTGGACTGATGGGGAAGAGTTTGAGCACATTTTGCTCAATTTGATCAACAGAATCACCATTGAAGAGAATGCAGCCGCTCAGTTCATTACGACTGACTGCAAGTTAGAGACCATCTCTGTTTCTGGTCATGAAGCCTTCCCTAAAGCTCTCCCAGTTTAGCAGCAGCTATTTTGTATGGTCGTTTTGTTATAGTTTCAATTGATGGCAAATCGTCGTACCTTAAATTAAGCTGGCCAAATATTTTGGGAATAGGTGACCTTGGGAAAGTAATGCACTGACATATACAATATATGCAAGAGTATGCAACCCAAGCTCTCAGAGCATAAATGCATTAATCTTTGTTTTAACAGTCTGCTCTAATACTATATTCAATTTGAATGGTTCTTCACCCTTCAGATATTAGTCAAACACAAGTTTGACTGATTTGATAATATTAGCATAACTAGGTCTTTTTAGAGAAGATCTGCAGTACAAGCATTTGCGCAGAAGAGTTTGGGAAAGGTTCCTGTAACTTTGTGAATCGACATGTTTCATTAGAGGTTCAAAATGGGATCTTAAGGCGTTTGTGCTATATTCTCATAGATCTTTGGAATCTTCATAGCCAATCTAAGACTCTAATTATCACCTCTGCAGTTTGAAAGAGATGCAGGTTGAGGTTGAGGATGGCCGTCCATTAAGATAAATTTAAGTAAATGTCGTATAAATGGTTACAACTTAGAACCATATAACACAAAAATTTAGAGACAATTCTCTTTTTAATGTTTAAATTTATTTGAATTCACTAAAAGTGCTGCTTTAGTTCCATTAGTTTCAAGTCACTCTATATATATATTCTGAAATCGAGGAGTGACCTTAAAGCTTGTGGCACTTCTCTAAACTCTCAGAGCAAATCTAACAGCTTCCCTAAAAATTTCTCTAAAATGGGGAAACAAAACTCATATTCTCTATAATTTTTTGCTCCAACTCCAATAGATTCCTTATTTTGCAGATTCTGACATTTATAACACAATAATAAATATCTAACATTTATTGTAAATTGTAATTATTGATTACTTTAAAGTTATTCTATCATAATAAATTTATTTATTTTAAATAAAATTCAAGCTATATGGATGAATATATTCTCTCTCATTAATGATTACCTTTAGTTTTTTGTGTCAAATTGATTTGTGTTCAAGGAAGGTTAATTCTGTAACTTATGTAGTGTGTCTTGTCCTAATAAGGCTAGTAGTCTAGATTCTTTATTAGATAGGGAATCCCTGATTACCAGGGATACTTGATGTAATGCCTATATAAAAGCCTCCTTATCAATCAATAAAGACACAGTTTTACTATCATCCTTTTACCCTAGAACACGTTATCAGCACGTTGCTCTAGCCTCCCATCTAATAGCCCTAAAACCCTGATTCCGAAAATAGTTTTTTTTTTTTTGAAACCCTAAATCCCTACCGTCGCCGGCCGCCGTCCTCCTTTCCGGCCGCGGTCGATCTCTTCTCGGCAGTACCTGAGCAGCCTACCTGCCCCCACCGCGCCGCTCCTCCCCTGCCTCTCGGCAGACCGGCTCGGCTGCACCTTCCCACTAGCCCGCAGCCTCCCGCTCGCTAGCAGCCCCTCCCTTGCGTGCTATTCTTTGCACGCATCCCTCGAAGGCCAAGATTGCTCGCAAGCCAAGCAAGCGCCCTTCTAGGCCTAGTTCGTTGCTTAGAAGAACTCAAGAAAAATCGAAGAAAACAAGCTTCCCCCAAAGTCAAGTTTCTTTTGATCAAGCTTCAATTGAAGATGTAAATATTTTATAAAAGTTCCCGCTTATGAAATTTCAATAGTTGGGTTGTGTTTTCTTCCGGGACCTTTTCGTGTCCCTGCTACCTCATCCCGATTTTATCGCTTCTCCGGACGGCATACGAGGATTTAAGCACCCCGGTGCCAACGTTTTTGGGGTAACTGTGATGTTACCGGCCACCGTTATGCTTGTAACTGTGATGTCACTGTGATCCATAACGTCTCTTTTTCTAAAGAAAATAAAAGGAAGATATCGATTTTGACTTGATGTCACATTATGCATCGATTTATGTGACCATAATATATCTTGGCACTGTTCTAAAAGAACAAAAATCAAACTTGATTAGTATTCAAAATACTAACGTCTCCCTATTGTGTTTTGTAGATGGCTGACACTCAGCGTCCAAAATTCGACATCTTGGATGTCCAAGGCAAGGAATACAAGAGGTGGGTCTCAGATGTAGAGAACACCTTCATTGGCAAACGATTTACGGCCACCATAGTCCCTCCTGAGGATGAAAACTTGCACGCTTCTCCTGAACAGAAAGCTCAAGCCCTGATGTTTCTCAGGCACCATATCCATCCAACGCTCAAGAAGCAATACCTGAGGAAGACTTATCCCAAAGAGCTATGGGACATCGACAATGTGCATGATGCACAACTCCCTGACCTTCTGTCAGATTGGGAGCAAATCCGCTTATTGAATTTTGATTCCGTCCAGGAATACCATCAGACTATGCTTAATTTATAGTCTGATCTGAGCTTTTGTGGGGTCGACAAGACCGATGATGATATGATGGAGAAGACATTCACGACGTTCCCAGAATCTGCGTCCACATTGTCACATCAGTACTGTGATCTTCGTGAGAAAGGCACCATCAAAACCTTCAGTGACTTGATGAATGTGCTTCAAAAAAAGGAGAGGTACCATGAGTTGATTCTTACTACCAACAAAAGGCCTAGAGGTCCGAAATTCTTAGCCGAATCTTACCAAGCCCGTGGTAGGGCTCCTAAGCCAAGGAGTCATCCTCGCGGACGTCAAGCACCACCACCACCACGTGCGCCAAGAGCAACACGTGGGGGAAGAGGAGGAAGAGGAGGTGCCGGCGCGGCCCTAGTCGGAACCTCACATGGAAACGGGACGGCGCAGCGCCGCCGCTCCTAGAGGGGGGAACCGGTTCGGTTTCGGCCCCAAGCATGGTGGCTACGCCTCGAGCTCAGCTTCGGCTCCTTGCTTCAAATGCGGCTCTAAGAATCACTTCCAACGTGATTGCAAAGCAAGTAGAGATGTCCAAGCTGCTTACAAGAAACACAAGCAATACATGGAACAAGAAACGAACTATGTAGGAGATTTTGAGGAAGAAGAGTACAATGAAGAAGATACAAACTTCACCATCGATGACTTCCAACCTACGAAGAAGTGTAGGACTCAGGAGTATGATACTCCGGATTATGAATAAGTATTTGACTTAAGTCATGAGATACATGTTCAAGTTTGATTTTGATTGTAATTTTTGTCTTTCTTTAGTCATAGTTCACGACTTTGTTTGTTTATTGGCCCACAATTTTCAAAGATGCATATTCGTATTGCATAACATGTGATAGGTGCCAACGAACAGGTAATATTGGTTCTAGAGATCCAATGCCCCTTTCCCCTATTATTGTTGTTGAAATATTTGATGTTTGGGGAATTGATTTTATGAGACCTTTTCCCTCTTCCAAAGGCTTTCTATATATCTTATTGGCTGTTGATTACGTTTCAAAGTGGGTGGAGGCGAAAGCCACAAGGACTAATGATTCTAAAGTTGTTGCAGAATTCTTGAGAACTAACATATTTTCTAGGTTTGGAGTACCACGTGTGCTTATAAGCGATGGAGGTTCTCACTTTTACAACAGAACTATAGAGGCGCTACTCAAGAAATATGGAGTAACTCACAAGGTTTCCACCCCATATCATCCTCAGACGAATCTTCGGTTTTGGTTATCAACCAAAGATGCTACACCCCTCTCTCTACACAAGGGCTAAACTAATCTAACTAAACAAACTAAAATACGAAGAACTATTAGAAATGGAGAAGGAATGGAGAGGGGAGAGAGTGTGATTCGTCCAAAATGATAGAGGGGAGTATAAATAGGCCTAAAGTGGTGAATGGAGGGTGGAGATGTAAGGAAATAAAGGGTTAGATGTGGTGGACAAAGATAGAAGCGCAAATTGTGGATCTAGTCCTTATTAAATGACCAAAAACCTCAAAGATATTGTGGTGGAGGAGGAAAAGCAAAGGTACTCTCAAAACTTGGCCATAAGGACAAGGGGACAATGTCAACATCCAAGGGACAAAACCAAAGTTGTCCGTTTCAATTGTCTTCTTCTCATTTGAATTTGAATCAACATGTTTTCTTCCTTCCAATGCTCCTTCACTTATTGAATTTCAGCCATAACCATCTTTCGGCCGCCGAAGTTTAACCGGAATTCTGCACGTTGACCGACGTTGACCGGTCAAATTCTTCTTTTAATGTATTTTCCTGTTTTGCTCCTTTGGCTTCAATTCTTCAATATGTGCTAAATCCACCATTTTGACTCATTTCCGATCCTTAGCTCACTTTCCTAGCATGTATAGGAAACGTAATAAGACATAGATAAAACACAAAAGGATATAGCAAAAGAATAAGAATAAGGTAATAATTACTAGGTAAATATTGACCTAGCATTCAGGTCGAGGTTGGAATCGACGAAGAGTCGTCGGCGCTCGGTTGGGCTGGCGTTGTTGTCGGGGCTGGTGTGGGAAGTGCGGGGTCCGGGAGTTCGTGTTGGTGCAGGCTAGGGCGTCGTCGTGGGGCTGCTGCTAGCGAGCTTGCGGCGGCGACGGGGGGGAGGGGGAAACTAGCTTTTCTTTTTTTTCCTTTTTTTCTGGTTCTGTGTTGTTTTTTTTTTCTTTCTTTGGCTAAAAAAAACACTCTCGGTTAGGCAAAATGCTAATAACGTGTAATAGGAAAACTAAATTGGTCTACTCATTTCATTAGAGAATCCCTTTATATAGGGTGACGATTACAATAGAAATAACAATTACATTTATGATCATAATTACTGATTGAAACGTTACATCCGATTGATCACTAATTTCCTAATTTCACTATCGTCAATACTTTGACGAAGACACACTAATGGTATTTTCCTTTAACAGGATCCATACTGGATCCTTGGCGGAGCTTTTATTAGAGGGCAGTAAGTTGTATACAGTAGACCCTCGTCAAATTAATACTCGATAACCTCGCTAAAATAATATTCTTTGTCAGTCCCGACTTGAGGACGACGTGCTAAATAAATATTTCGTTAAA